>AIHY01000733.1:0-14095 GCA_000331125.1 Phytomonas serpens 9T
GTAGCAATTGATGTGGGATAATTAGTTTTAGGAGTAAACGTAGAAGCTAAAATTGGCGATTGAATACCTACAACATTTATGTTTTGTAAATTCAACGCATAGCTTTACAAGCGGATCACTCTTTTTAAACCAAAGAGTCAGAAGTGATAAAAACGATATAATTAATTTGTTCTAGCAGCGAACTCTTCGACGTTAACATGTTTTTCAATGGAACATCCATGGGGTATGGAAAGGGATTTGGCATGTTTATAATAACAAGAAGATCAACATAATTCGATCTGATTGAAAAAAATGTTCACAAAAAAATAGACGTCAAAACATCTCTTTTTAAAAAAATTGGATGCAATTAGAGTCTATCTATGTGAGGTTCTCAAGCCTATTTTTATAGTAGCACTTATAGTTAATATGTATCACTGGTTTTATGCCCATAATAGTTCTAAAAACAAAGCTTGGTGCGAACAATATGTGCAGGCAATTGCCCACTGTTTGAACGTGTCGGTTGCTCTCGGTGTCGCAGCTATTCCATAATTTTTGTCACTTATAGTAATAATATGCTTAGCCTTGGGAGCACGACACATGACATATTCCAACGCATTTGCATGAGACCTGGGCAGAGTGGAGGCTCTATACCGCTGTACTATAATATTACCCATTAAAATGGTACATTATCAACAAATTTCATATCTGTTGTTGAGATCAGGGCCTCAGGAGTTCCGTTTGAGTAATTGAGCATTTACAACATAGAGGATTCCAGATATGAAATCATTTTGAATTCTGTCACTTGTGGAGGAGCCCAAGCCATAAACCTGTTGGTAGAAGTGCCATTGCAGATTGTCTTCTCGGCAGGAGCTTGCACCAATTTTCCACACATGTTGAGCAATCTGTCTTTAAATGGATTTTCCTATTCAAAGGGAGACTGCGATATAAAATAGTGGCGTTTAGAGTCATGCGCACACGTAGGTCCATATGTATATGTTGTATATCAAGTTGAATTATCTGATTAGTAAACCCTTTCCGTAATGTGCTGATGAATAAATTTTGATGCTTAGCTCCCAGATGAAGCTAGTTAATGGGCAAATAGTTCCACTCGATTTGTCCACCTTGATCTTTTTATGCTTCAACATAATATTACTGTCAGATAGTGACAAAGTGCTTGAGTGCATTGGTTTCGCCTTTTTCTCATACATTCCTCCGAAGGTGTTGAAGCTTTGCAATTCACTCACCAGTGTTCATTGAGAGTGATTTCATCTTTTTAAGTATAGATGAAATAGTAGATACTCCACGCGAGGAAATATGTGATGACATTTTCAAATGTAAGTTGGTATGCATGTCATTGTTTTTGCATATGATAAGAAAGAAACTATGGAGACAGTGTATTGCAAAATCGGCCCGCTTAAAGGTGAAGATATCTCACCTCTTAACTTCAGAGGTCTTGAGCTTGGTGGTATGTCATTAATAGAAAAGAGATATGCTATTCAAAACACTATTATTTTATCTGTACAGTCTCTTCCCAAATTATGAAATTATTTTGTTTGCATCAGGAGCAGAAGCTTATTTCCTCAATGACAAGTGAGGAAATGAATAGCTCCACAGCTATGAAATGTGTGGAAATTGATATTGTCATGGGTTTGTGAATGCAAATTACCAAAACTACAAGCCGTCTGATCCCGTCTGACAACAATTTTGCTACGATTGTGAAGTGGATTGTGAAGTGAAGAGTAAATTTTAATAACAACAAGCAGTTCATTCGCTATCTTATGAACATCAACATTGGTGAAGTCACTTGTGTGCTACCAACAGGATTTCCAGGCCAGCCTAAATTGCCGTTTGAATTAACCTTTATGGTTTAACCTGATAACTGATGGACATTCAATGACTACGCATGAATTCAATGCGTCAGATCCTGACATTATAGAGAGTCCCCATTCAATGTGGATAAACCTATTGTGAATGAGTAGCTATTCTTCCGCTATACGATAGTCAATGCATGCGTTGGCCTTGCAATTGTAGCTGTATCCCTTTTGTTGTTTTCCTAGACTGTTTTACACGGTCAGACCTTACCTCTTTCACAATATGCACAAGTATGACTTCCACAATGTGCGCCGTCTCATTAGAACCGAGGCTGTATGATTCATTATACTTTGTATTCTTGTTGCATTCACTGCTGAATGTGTTGAATGCGGTTAGTGAAAACTAATTCCTCATAGTATAACGTCTAATATTAGCGACTGTCCGATTTTCGCCGTTGTTTCTTAATTTTCCCACATTTAATTATCATATATGTGCCTTTATTAACAAGATTCCTCAGCATTATACCTCTGTGAGTTGATTCAATGGCCGTGCAGTCAGAGCAGCCTTGGTATATACTATTTCCAACTAACTTTATCGATAAAAAGCGATGTTAGTAACCAGCATTCTCATCGTATTTATTGATGAATTTCGAAGCTTATCTCACGAAGGTTGACGCAAGCAAGATCGAAAGTATCTTCTAAGAAACTAAATTGCATGAGTATCGCAGACACATGGAAGCCAAATAGAGCAAAAAAAAAAATGGTGCAATGCATCCACAAGGATGCATATTTCAAGGAATTTGCTATGCTACTTTTATAACATTCATTTGATAATATTGATTCGAACATGCGTTACCTGACTAAGTGAATATCACATCCAGTAATGTAGTCTATATATGACTCCTAAGATATCATTATTAATTTCCATGTACTTATATCCTTGGTATTGCTAAATCTCATGAAAAGTTGTATTTATTTGTTAGCATAACCAATTCTTTAGTTGCATACAAATATACCTATATTTATATTTTTATGTACTATAACGATTATTTTATAAAATATCGCGTTTACTATTGCTTATTGCATTGTTCTATTCAAAATTCTGAAGGATTTGATTGTCCTCTCAGGATACTTTAGCACTGACGTACGGAAACATATATCACGGATAAACCATTTTTGATTTCCCTTTCTACGTGTGAGTGAAGTTATGTCATGCCTTCCCTCCATTCCTGCGATTGGAAATAATTCACATGGATGTGTTCGAAACAATACGACCTTTACTGTTTTTGATACTCTACCTAAAACGGTTCCCAACGCACATGTCTTAAACCGTTTGCAAGCATTGTGTAATGAGCCATCCATTCCAGTGGAATCCAGGCATAAATTGTTGAGCATTCTAAATGCATTTCAAGGTTCTAGTCCCATCACTCTGGATACTGAGTTGCAACAGACTGCTAACGACGGATTCCTGAACACCCAATCTAAGAGTTCCAGGAGTTCGAAACAAATCAATGTTCATGCACCGCTGTGGCATAGATCATATGCACAAATCAATGGTGATCGGAGTTTGCGTATTGAGGGGTTTAATGTTGCAATGCCTCCATTTAGCAACTTTGATAACTCGAATTTGGTCAACAAGCGATCCCTCCCCGTGCTGCAGGATCACACCAAGACGTTTGCTGACATGAATAAGACAATGTGCCAGACTATGCGTTACATTGAATCCATATCTGAACTAGAGTTTGACATTAATGATGTCAGAGAATATGACAATAGTATCATGGTTGACAAAGAGCGACTTTTTTTATCAGTTTGTTGCAGTATCTTTGCCAACTTCTCGTTCACTACTACCTTGGGCTTGGACATTCAAAATCTCACCAAATTTCTTATCAATATATTTAACCACTATTCGAGAGAGCACTATTTTCATACTGCCCTCCACGCAGCGGACGCCCTTCAAATGCTCTCTTTGTTCTTTCGTGAACCCAATACCAATTTTCTTTTCACTGACGAGGAAATTCTACTGGCCTTTCTGAGTGTGCTGTGCATTGATATCGCCCATCCAGCGCTGCACTCCTTGACCCTATTAGAGCTAAATCATCCCCTGGTTACGATCTTTGGAAGTTTGTCCGTGAAGAAACAAGCTAGTCTTTTAGTCTTTCTGCATCAGCTCTTTTTGGATGCAAGCTTTTTCTTGGCTTCACCACAGTCGATGTTCCACTCGAAGAATCTACTTCAAGAGAGTCTCAATACAATTGTAGTCTTCACGTCAAGCAAATTTAGACCATATCTGATAAACCAATTACGTTGTGTCGCTGTATCCAAACGTATCGATGATGATGGCATACCATACTTGTTGTCGGCGCTCACATACCTTTCGTTTAACGCTTTTGCGTTCCGCCCGCGTAAGCAATGGCTGTTCTGGGGCAGTTCTCTATATTCTGAATGGAAACGTGAGGACGATGAACGACAACGGCATTCGTTGAACAGGCTGTTTACTAATCCCAATTTAGATGTCCAATCAGCAGTCTCGACGGTTGTAGACTATTGCGCTACCACAGTAAAGGTCCTTGCGGATGTAGTTAAATCACTCGTGCCGACCGACTTATATGACAACCTAGAGCGCAACATCGATCTGGCCACTTTTGAGGCAGATATCGAATCCTCGCAGTGCGCCTTTTCAATACCCATGGTGACGCGGCCGTGGAGTGACAACAGTGCATCGGTAATCGAGGTTCTCAGGAGAAACACGGCGCATGCCAACAGTCTGGATCGTAAGGCCTCCAAATGTGCTATCCTCAACGCCTCGCCACAGCGATCAATAATGCGTTCAATGGAAAGGCAAAGCTCTATCCCACACATGTCTTTACAAGCATCAATGAGCGACGTTGAAGTGGACTGTTGCCGAACTTGTGGATGCCGAGCGACTCTTAGTTCAGTTCACTCCACACGATCGGAACATTATTTCTCATTTTTACGACTATATGACGAATTCGAACGAAGTGGTCGCTCTTCATCGGATTTTTCCGGGCAGCTTATCTTTTTTGCCCTACAGCTTGATCCACACTATATCGGACGCTATGCAAGAGATGCCTTTGATGATGACTGCACTGCTCAGCAATGTGTTGAGATGGCGAAATTAATTCGCAGCGTTGAAGAAACGCCATCAACTGCTGAAGTTATTGCCAACCGCCGCACTGGTAATCACAGGCTTTCATTGACGCTGGATAACTCTAACCACACCGATGGGTTTTTACTTCTCTTGATAAACATGTACTTCCAGCGTGAAGAAGAAGCCGAGCGGTTAGTAGGCTTACATGTATCGAGGGAAAATAGCAGTGGAGATACCAGCTGTGGTTGTAAGCCACCACTCTCACATATGCTGTGATGAATAAAAGGTAATATACTGGAAGACATCTTTAGATTATCTTGTAAATTTCAGTTATCAAAAGTGAGAACTGCGCTTTCAATAGAAAAATTAATAACAAATTTTCGGGTGATATATTATTTAGCATTTATTTTAGAAATCAATTATGATGTCGAGAAACATCGAATGCATACCTATTCTATATGTTTCTTCACTTTCATTGTATCCTTTCAAGTACATTTTGCCAATCTCCAATTAACTGCATGAGAGGCAAATGCTTTAACGCTCCGTTAATATTATTCCGTTTCCATACGTTGTGCTGAAATTTCATCAGGGTAAGAGAGGCTATTTCCTACTCGTTAAAATTTTCTTTAACTTTCATCAGTTGACACTCTACATACCATTTCTAATCTATTATATACTCATGTATAGCTGGCAGTCGGTTCATTCTAGTAAATTCAAACTTAACTAGTGCAGATCTAATTTTTAGGTTTTATTTCACTTCTGCTCACTCTTCCTTTTTCAATTGCAATTTTACCTTTGCCGAAACGCCATTATTTAAATAATAACAATATTTTCAACAGTGTAAACCTTACGATGGCACTACGTATCATTGGCTTTCTTGGAGGGTCGTGTAGCGCTGTTTTGATGATGTCTCTTCTCCTCAAACATGACTTTTTGAGAAAGTCAAATTTGACGGATAGACATATTAAGGAGCTAACACAGCATTCGGATCCTATTTTAGATCGATGCAAAGCAGTTATAAATAGTTTATCTAACCTGAGATGCGAATGTGCTATGTCTCAAGATGTATCACTAGAGGAGGTTAAGTAGGGCAACATTATCATAGATTTATACATGTCTACTATTTCTTAATATCGTCTATATAGGGTGACTTGTTATTAGGCTAAATATTGATGTCCTAACTTATCTTTTTTTGTTATATTGTGTGAATAATGTGCTTAAAACAGTGTATTCAAGACAAATTATTTCTTTTTATCTTGCTTGTGTGGAAAGGAGTGTTATTTATGTTATAGCAAATGAGGTTTAATTCGATATTTGAATTAGATAGAATCTTAGAGAGGTTAAATACATCACATCATTTTGGGAAGGGATACTAAGTAAATGGACGTTATCTTTTTTGTGAATTATTGTCCAGGCATTACTTGTTTATTTTAACAAGCTTATCAGTGCCCCAGTTGATGCATATATATTATATTTTTTCTGAAATTCATATATTACACAAATGAATAAAATGGCTCTCTAATTGTTTTGCTTTGATCCGATGTTACGCCTAGATCAAATTATGAAGATAATTCTTGAAAGAAATAAATTAAGTATCAACAGTATGCTTAAAAGTTCCCCCAAAAAGGTATATAGTGAAATATCTTAGGGGCTTTCTTTATGTGTGTTACTAATTTTTGTGATGAAAGGAATTCTTACATTAGTCGGATTTCAATTGGGTCCAGGTTTCTATCGTTGCTCAACCCAATACCCTCATAATACTGTAAGTATATTTATTGCTAATGAATTGTGGGATCTTATTACTGTGCAAAATAATATAAGCCGCACTTGGCACTCAATTCGACAGATACCCCACAACTAGGGTACCCATAAATTCATTCAACATTCGAAACCTCAGTCTACACACTCTTACGACCTCAGTGGTGACAATACTCTCATACATGATTCTAATAACTTAAGATGATAGCAGAACAATTACAGAAATTTCTACATAGTGAAGCGCTGCTTGAATTCCTGGAAATGATATTTTGAACTGTATCTGCAGATACATCCGTCGGATAAGAATGGAAAAAAAAATTTAAATAGCCCCATGGTATTTGCCGGCCATCCCTTTGTGATGTTGTGGAAGAGTAGCTATTTTATGGCGGAGCCAAGTGCTTGCACGCCTTCCCGCTACCAGTGGAGGCATGCGGGCTTGGCCACTGGTACTGGTTGGGCATTCGACAGGGCCTCCCCTGAGGCTACTTGAGCGGATGAAAAACTCCGACTGAGCACTGTTAACGCTTATCAGGTCTCCAGATACAGTTTTAAATACACTAAGGGCGTTCAAGCACCACAACGCTGCCGACACTGTCCACTCAACCTTGCCTCGACCGCCCCTCGCCAACGCTCACCCAAACGCCGCTCGCTTTTCCCTATATCAGAACATCCATCGTCTCTTCTTACCAACACAGTTCAGAGGAAACGCTACATCACCTTCTTTTTGAGTGCCAGGCCCCAACTGTGTCCCAAAACCGTGCCAAGCTTGATAAGATGATAGGAAAACAATTGTGGATCTTTCTACATAGGGAAGCACTGCTTGGATTTCTGGAAATGATATTTGGAGCTGCATCTGCATAAAATACGTCAAATAAGAATAAAAAAACTTGCTTTCACGATGTGAAGACGTTTACAAGAGCCCTGAAACCTTTAGCATACAGAACCACACCTAAAAATCTGTATTTATGGCCATATCGCAATCCATATATAACTTAATCAACCCCAATACTTCCTTTAATTGAGGAGAGTCTTTCAGTCGAATAACATGTCACTGCAAACTCGTATTGCAATTTCCTAGGGGCAAATCAACAGCTTTAAATGTAGCTGTTTATCATAACTTTCCTGCTTCTTTCTAGCTATCAATAGTAGAGTGCGTTTTTCGGTTGTCTTTGAAAGTGAACTCATTATACACGTAACGCATAGAATTATAGTTTAGTTACTGATGTTCTTATAATGTGGAAGGATGTGACTTCATGATATCTGATACTTTAGTGATTTTCCTTATTGTTCTGCAAGTTACTTTGTTGAGTGTTATCCAAACTCATTATTGATATGACACTTACAAAAGACAGATGCGTTCTATCAGCACGAGAATCTGCGCTGGATTAGTTGACCATTTATCGTTACTATAGCAAATATTTGAGAATTTAATGTAGATTTATCCTTCCTTTGATCAATTCTATGACAATTGTGTCGCTTAACGGGTATTATTCAGCCTCCTCATTAAGTGCTTCACAACTATGTTTACTCAAATAAGGCACTAATGCACTACACCGGCTCTGGTTTCATCATCAGAACCATGGAGGCATTTACGATGCTCTTGACTATTTGAGTATCGCTAAACGTAATCGTTATGTTGTGGATATATCTGTATTTCATTTTAGATAAAGAGGCAGGTTTACCCTCCTTCACATGATTCAAACAATATACAGATGCAATATCTTAATGAATTTACGATCTTCGCATTGAAGTACCTGTAGATCAATGAGGGCTGTGGTACCTGTTAAATCATTTTCTGTTAGTTTAGGATTTGACTTAGTTTCAAGTTTTATTTATATTTATTGGAGACAATATCCAATTTAATTCACACGACTTGAGAGATGTCGGAATATCACAATAAATCCATCCGATCCCTGCGGTAGCTTCCTCGTCGCGCAGAACTTGATTCGCACAATCTCCGAAGTTCCAGTAAGAGTGAAAAAGTACATGATAGTGTAGGCCATCCTCCAGCTCAAAATTCTTTTGTATCAGAATTGGAATCAAATCCAGCCGCATTTCGTATAAGCCCAATTGGTTAAATGGGTAATTTTAGTTTCTTAACTCTCGAATTTGCATATTTCGCCAGTGTTTAAGTAAAATCTAAATCAGTATACATGAATTAAATTGAGGCATACCTTTGAAAAGAATTATAATGATGTTACGGAAAAGCAAAGCTACAAATACTTTCAATTTAATTGGCTCCTCCCTCAAAAAGAAAACATATGCCGTCTTATATAAGTTTTGTAGAACATTTTATGTACACACAGGTTCTTGTTTTTTTTTAATAATAGTCACATATTGAGTTCTAATTTTTCGATTTATTTCAAGATATACTTACCATTTTTTATTTCTGTTAGCTCTTTTTTTGGTCAAAAAGATAACCCAACCTGCAATAATAAAGTGAATTATACTAATATTCTACCCTATTTTATGTATATCTTCTTTACAAATTTATGCCTAAAAATGTTGTGTGTTTAATATTAATTAGGCTAATCTGTAATGAGTTCTGTGTTGTTTCATCGAAGTGAAAGGAATCAACGTATTGGCTTTCCCTAAGCCAATTCTCACTATGTTCAGAATCTTCTTATTTATCTCTTTATATCAATATAATTTATTAGCATTTACTTATTTCTTTTTAGCGATTTTAGAAATAGCGTAGTGCGCTTCCACCAGCCTATGGCGCAGTGGATCCCTAAAACGGCATGGAAAGTGTCCAACTTGAACAAGCGCTATGGACAACAGTACATACCCAAGAGCTACTCCGCCACCCAGGGTGGTGAACTCTTTTTAAATTCTTACACTCTCTTATACGATGAAAAGGTTCTGAAGAAGGAATCTTTTCGTGAAAATTTTGTGACAACTCTGAAGGCAAGCAATGCTAAACTATTTCCAGGCGCGATAATAATTGATTTACGTGAACACTCGGCAAGTCAGCATGAGTCATTGGACTTTTACTCCGTTCTAGTCCTACATCTCGAGGATCTTCTCTCTGGAGCAGCGCTTCCGCTACTTCCAGAACGAGAAGAGCAGAGCAAGCTGTTTTTGATGGCTTCAAATACACAGCATGCAATGAATGGGGCTGCAGCCATGCATCGATGGGGCTACAGTAATGTGTCTATTGTAAATGCTGCCACAGTTTACAATATTATCAATGCCAAGTATAGAAAAGATCATTTATAATCATGCCGCTTGTGCAGCGCAGGATTATATTCCATACTCAAATAGCGATAGTGTCATGCCTTGGTGTGACTTCACGGCATTATGCAGACCTTTTCCTCATTTATATATCTACAAACGCCTTTGTCATCTTAAATCGATGTATTAGTGGTCCTTGATATGTTGTAGCGCTCCAGGGAAACATTGTTTGCAAGGTATTAAGATTACTACTTTAGTATTGATAGGGAAATGCTATCAGTGACATCAATGAGGATGAATAAGGGCCTTTCTGAAGCCTACTTACCAAAAACACTAAGAATGGATGGATAAATCTATTTCGATTCACTTTATCCTTTTTATATCTATATTTAGTGTGAATCAAATTGGAAACCTATCTAAAGATGCCTTTGAAATATCTTCAGGAGTCTTCTGATATTGTGTGGCTTTCCCGATCAAGAGGCTCACTTGTGGGTTCCTTTCCAAGCTCGAAGCGAAGTACATCAACATTCCACATAGGATGCCCGTATGTCAAGGCCTCTCGGAAGAGTCTGATGTATCTGCAAAGACGGTGAGAGCAGCCCTTGGAGTGTTTTTCTTATACTAGGGTTTCTGTAGTCGTTGAGTCATATGGCGTTTGTGTTTTTACTAGAATTCATAAGAATGTTATGTTTTGCTTCTGCACAATGTGCAACATGACCCACAACGTTTCAACAAGTTGTATAGTTCCATGAAGTATTTTTGTCGATATGGGCAGCCTTTTCTGATACGATCTAATAAGAGAAAGCCGAGTCTTGCCGTGATCCATCACTTGCTTCACTCCCTACCGAAAGAGAGGCACCTGTTCTGTTGATTGCCCTGTTCATAGAGGGGGGGAGGGGGTGGGAAGGCTGCAGGATTGGAACCAATAAGGGCAATTTTATAAGTTCATGTCTGGCCAGCTGCTTCCCTGTGACATGGTTCAACCCATTTTTGTATTAGTGACAGGTCTTAAGAAAGAACATTTCCCGGTGCTGATATTTTTATATTGTGATATCAGGTGGTTCGATGTTACCATATAGTGGTAGAAACCAAGCCTGTAGCACTATATTGAGTCAATGCATTCTTTGGTATTATTATATTTGTTACTTCTACCTTATCAGGAGATTAGCAAAGGATTAGGGGAGGGGTTGGACATGAGTGAAGTTGGAAAAACGCAATGTTTTTTCAATGAGTTGATATTCCCTCCCCTAATTTGTGCTCCCTTATTTGCAAAGTATAATGTTTCCATCTGCACTTCGTAGGCCTTTTAGCTTTCAGCTGAAAGTGACTGCACCATATTTTTAACCTTCAGATGACAATGCACTAATTGTGAACAGGTGTATTACAGCTAAGGTCAAGTCTGAAGATGCATCTAAATAGACCTTGAATGAAAGCGATGATCCCTCAGATTTATTCTAATGAGTATGAAGCTGTGTTTGAAGAATATCCTCGCGAAAACTTGTTATAATCACACTCGAATTCATCCCTAGGTATAGATTCTAAGCAGGGTGATGAAGGCTAAAGTTTTCGAATTGAAGGTGTTGGTGCTGACTATGCGGCAATCTAAGTGCTTGGTACTTCTGTTGCGATTCCTTGCCACCTCTACGTGGTGCCACGGATTAGTAATATTTTCCTGATGATTCTAAATGCCTACACTCCTTCTACGAATTATCCCAAATCTATGGTGCTAGCAACTAATATGGTCAGAATATAGCGCTCCCCCCCTTTCAAATGTTGTCCGTGGGGGACAAACTTTGATTGAACGTCGTTGAAGATTATCTTATCCTTCAAGAAGGTTAGTGAACGTCTAGAGGATTCCATTCATCCTCTAGCTCTGTTGTGATATTCATAGGAACACAAGCCTACTTTCACTAATTTTATAGAACTCTTGTTACATTGGCCACATCGGATGGCCCCCGTTGTCATGCACCTGCGTTAGAATTTTACTAATCTAAACGCTCGACTTTTTCCTTGACCAGGCGGATCGATTAAAAATGCAAAGTTATAATATTTCCTGTTACGCATGAAACGTATGCAAGTATAGAGCAACTATCCCTATAAAAACATCAGGATCAAAACTGAGATAATGGCGTTTCCTTGTCCAAGCATTGCCTTAGAAGCCGCTATTGTCAATGTAGTCCCTTAAAACTTTAAATTATTTATTGTTAGCGTTGTATATTTAACCCAATTCAGTAATCACAAGATCCAATTTTCTTAATTTGCTTCACAAAGTTGATGTCCATCTCTACTTGCCCTGCGGTGACTTTAATTGTCATCAACTTTTATGCAATTCGATGATGGAGTAACTCAGGAGTAGCGATGCTAATGCATTTATAGGTGTTATGGTAGACTGTAAACCTCGTTTTGACACTAAATACGAGAGTCCACTTCTATTAATTGAGCCGCCTGCAGCGTACTTGACCTTGGGGTTATACGATTTACAACTGCCACATCACAGTTGCCCTGACAAAGCCTTCCACGTAGTCCAACTTTTCCTCCATCTGAAAAGTCCCGCCCCATGGAAGCAAAGTAGCAGAACGATCTTCGGTTGGAAAGTTGCTCGCCTGGAGGAATTTTGTCAGTACGCCAAGAAACACTTACGCCTATTTGACTAATGTTCAGTCCACATCGCTTTTTCTGCTTTAAGCGTAGAGTGATAGAAACAGCCAAAATTAGCTGTCCCAGATGCATCAGTAAAGGCTACCTAGACAACCGAAATTAAAATACTTTAGTTCGGAAGCAACTCGATACAAAGAGGGGTTGTTGTTCATTTCAAATAATAGAAATTTGTCTCGCCTATTATCAAGCGAAGCCGCCGGCCAAACCGCTAGTATCTAAAGTCAAGATTCTGATACGTTATATCCAAACGGTAACCAGGCGAGAAAAGCCCATGGAAATCCATTTTTTGTTGCTATCCTTCTCCAACGCCACCATGTGGAATTCTCATTCGAGATTCTAACAAAGTCTGTCCCCCAAACAAAGCAACAGCTAATAGTTTTCCCCCCAAAATGTTACTTGTGCTTCTATTCAGTAAGTCTTTCCCTCACAGGTGTAAAAGCCTAAACGCCAGTGAAATGCACCCATGGGTTGCTTAACTTTAAATACACAGTATGGAGTCTTACTCCTTACTTCATTCTAGCCCTATTTTTTTTTTTTTGGGGGGGGGGCTTAGTTTTTACTTTTAGAATTCTTCTTCGTTCGTTTTCCTTATTTTCTTATTTCTAGTTTTAATTCTATATATAAGAATTCACCTAGATTTTCTTTCATACACAGGGATACTCCTACATGTTTTTTTATTTTTCCATGATTAATTTGGTTACATAATTTTCCCTCTGTTAATTTTTCGAAGAGGACTAGAATCGGAGGAATTTTCAAATGGAATAAAAAATTTCATATAATTTTTAAAGTCAATAATTTTAGCATTTCGGAAGAATCTATGCGCATAGTTGCATGTACTTGCGGAGCAGGTAATCCTTTTCAAACCAGTAACCACCCCCAGCTTTCAATACGGCAATCTAGCTTTCTGAGCCTACAAGCCTTTCTTTACTACTGAATCACAAGGACCATTCAATCTTTAAGGTTCCCCTTATTAGGCTTCGCTTCACATGAAGGCTTTCATCCATATCTTGATGTACTCTTTACATCATCAAAACTACTAGCTGCGTTGCACTTCTCCGTAGGATATAAAACACAAGAACTCTATATTATTCATATCTAGATCCTAATGTAATACATTGAAGGCATTACTTTCCTAAAGGAAAAAATCTTTTTGTGCCACGCATGGTACTTCTCAGCAATGTGGATATTGGCTAACACATTTTTGGTGTACAAGCAGACCAAAAAACTCAATTTCCAAGCCCCATACCGCCTAAGTAACCTGAATTCTTGTACCTCAAAGCCCTATAACTGCTAGCATGCATTTTCCTCGTTACAGCGCACCATTACGCCCTGACCAAATTAACACGCATCACTAGATGGAATTGAAACAATTATTATGAAGTCCAACTCTCATAATAGTTATTACCCAACAGTTTTTGAAGTGCCATTTCTTAGACTCCTCATTAATAGTGACAATTAACTTTAGAAAAGCTTTCTATTTAATCGACCATAACATATTATCCTTTCTACTCACTGTAATACACTAGGCGATTGCGGCATTGCGTAGTGGATTAAGCTGTTCTTTCCCAAAAGACACAGTCTTATCTTTGTGGATGCACAATAC
>AIHY01000736.1:0-11547 GCA_000331125.1 Phytomonas serpens 9T
GCTTATATATAYATATATATATATATATATATATATATTTACTATTATTGTACGTATCGTTTGTGTAAAATAAAATGCTTGTATTGACGGCAATGAATGTCTGATACTACCTTTGCTTACTTTTCACTTTTGTATTTTGCCAAACCACTATTTGGGAATTCTGGCATAGGATTTTTTACCTTTGAAAGAATCCTCTCAACATTTAGACTGACTATTGCATCGCTTTTATTTATGCCTCATACCTGAATTTTTAATAAACTGCATACACCTTGTATATAGAGCTATGAGATGCACTCAGGTTTGTCGTGCCGCCACTCCGGGTATCGGCATCGCCCCGGAGACTACCCCTGTTAAGTACACGCCGATGATGCTGAACATCAAGAATATGATGTGGTGGAATGGTAGGCGTAGCCCGTATCGTGCGGTCTACCGCGAGAAAACTTGGCTTGAGCTCAGCCGCTGGGGGGACTTCACCAAAAGCGGCCGCCCTGTAATGCGGCAGCGCTATTCTCGAGAGGCCCTCAAGGCTGCTCTGGAGATGATTCCAGAGGGCTTTGAGGTGGCCGATGTTCCGCGCCCACCCCAACGTATTCGTGCGCAGTCTGAAGGAATTGTGGGTCGCTGGTACACCAATTACTGGACACTGCATTCAGTAAAGTATCAATGTTTTTTGGCTGGGATCGAATGGAAACATGGTGAGAGGCAGCGACCTCGGACAAACTACGACGAACCGTTTGTCTATGTTGATTTTGAAGAGAGCAAGATGGTGCGTGATTATCGTAGCCGCTGGATAAATGTGAACCGATCTCTAGTAGGCATGTCTAAACGCATCAAGGAGGCTGAAGAGGAGTCCCGCTATATGCGCTTCAAGAGATTGCAGGATACCTTCTGGTCGGATCGCAAGGTTTTGGTGAACCGTGTGAAGTCGATGCACAACCAGGGTACACTTTCATCAGCTAAGGATCTCCCCATCAAGACGTTGAATATAAAGGCCTTCTTGTCGGAGTGACTATTTTCAGTCGCATTGCGAAAGCTTAGACAATTTTTGTCGCTTCATCCTCCCTTGCCATTTTGGCCGTTTAACGTAGTTTGCCCACTTTTGTTTATGTGCGTCGTAGGGATCGGTTTAGGTAAAATTTGTAGAAGCCTACTGACCTCCCAAAATTGTGGAGGAAATCCTATCCTCATTCTAGCAAGCCTTGGGCACCATACTAATGCATTACTCTTTATCATTTCCCTTGTTTAAATGTTGCGTGGCGTAAGCTTTTTTGTTTCGTTCTTGTTATTTTGCTATTAACTCTAGCCACATTCACTATAGACTCATATCATTTTTGCATAAATATACAATCAAAAAAGGCCCATTAAGCATTACAATAATGTTTCGCTCCTTATCGCGTGTCTGCCTTGCATCCAAAGCCATCACTTCACTTCCAGGCAACGTATCACTTAAAGAGCATGACCCTTATGTGCATGGGCTTATTCAGGAAGAGCTACTGCGGCAGTTCCAAGGTCTGGAACTGGTTGCGTCAGAGAACTTCACCTCACGCGCAGTCCTGGAGTGTCTAGGATCGGTTTTCACGAACAAGTACGCTGAAGGCCTGCCAGGAAACCGCTATTATGGGGGCACCGAAGTGGTTGATAAGTTGGAAAATCTTTGTCGTGATCGTGCATTGGCAGCCTTCGGATTGTCTCCTGATGTATGGGGAGTTAACGTTCAGCCCCACAGCGGCTCTCCCGCAAATTTTGCCACCTACACTGGTCTCCTCAAACCACACGATCGACTGATGGGTCTTGACCTTCCTTCTGGAGGCCACCTTACTCATGGCTTCTATACTGCCACAAAACGTATTTCAGCTAGTTCGATTTACTTTGAAAGCCTACCTTATTCGCTAACGCCGGAAGGCATTATTGACTACGAGGGTCTCGCAAAGCAAGCTTTCATATATAAGCCGAAGCTTATTATTGCCGGTGGGTCAGCTTACCCCAGGGATTGGGATTACAAGCGTTATCGTGAGATCTGCGACAGTGTGGGGGCTTACTTTATGGTCGATATGGCCCACATATCTGGGCTTGTTGCGGCCGGTGAGCAGCGCGATCCGTTCGAATACGCAGATATCGTGACGTCGACAACGCACAAGACCCTTCGTGGTCCTCGCTCTGGTCTCATCTTCTTTCGAAAGCGCATCGTTAAGGGCAAGACGGAAATCAACGTCGAAGACCGCATTAACAGCGCGGTCTTTCCGGCGACCCAAGGTGGCCCACATATGAACCAGATCGCTGCCTTAGCTACGCAGCTCAAGGAAGTTGCCTCGCCCGAATGGAAAGAGTATATCAAACAAGTAAAGGCTAACGCCAAGGCACTTGCAAAAACTCTTTTGGATGGTGGAGAGATGCTTGTAAGTGGGGGGACGGATAACCACCTCCTCCTATGGAATCTGCGCCAACACAAAATCACGGGAAGCAAGCTGGAAAAGCTCCTGGATCGCATATTTATTACTGCAAATAAAAATTCGATTGTCGGTGACACGAATGCACGCACTCCACATGGTATGCGGCTTGGTGTTCCCGCGGTAACGACACGCGGGATGAAGGAGGCGGATATTCAAACAGTAGGATCTTTCCTTATTAAGTCTGTCCAGTTTGCCAAGGAAATTGAACAAAGCAATGGTGCAGAATCCACAAGTCTTGTGGAATTTGTGAAGGCGTGTGACAAACACGAAGGAATTGTGACGCTTGGCAAGGAAGTAAAAGATTTTGCTCAGACATTCCCATTTCCTGGTCTATCGAACCCTTTTCCCACAATGGAGTGACCTATTCCTCCATCTATATTGTCTCGTATCATAAAGAAATGAAAACCAATCATCACAAAAGACTCAGGACTTTTCAGTTCGGTTGGCAGATCAACAAGAAAAGGGGCTTCTGTGTTGAATTTCCAGTTATCTTGCTAATTTTTTTTTATTAATACTCTTTTTCAGATGTTTTCTTTTTATTGTGTGGTTGCGCACTTTCTACACATTATTACATGGATACGCAACCATCTACTAGCCAAGCTGTGAGAAGTGTGAAGGATGTAGGACAGGGAAAAGAATCATGCCCCTAAAATTTTGATGACACTTTATCACGTCATGACTAGTTTATAGCTTTATCTCTTGCTTACTATTGTGATTTATTGTTTAATTTTATGCAATAATGACTATCAAGCCTTTTCCTTTTTTCTTTCATAGAAGTGCTCCTGCTGCTCGTTGTATAGATCCATTCCCAAAAATAGATAAGTCTAAAGTAAATTTCTGAGCAATTAGCAGATGGGAAAAATGAAGCAATGATCAATATACTTTCAGCTCTAGGATACCAACAAATGCTTGCATCCTCAAATATGTTTTTTATTGTTTATTTGTTTCTTACAAAGATTCATTGTTGTAATGTTTCTCTATAAACTATGAGGAAAATGATATATTATTTCACATTCTCACTTATAGATATATATATATATATATTTACATATATATACAAAAATATATGAACTTGATATATTTAGTGAGCGCACGTAAAAAATTTAATCTAAGCGACTCTCTTCTATTCTATAATTTTAAAAAAAATTATGACTAATATTATGTCTTTATTTGATTACTACTCTACCTTTTTTTGTGTCTACTAGTTTGCGTGTATTTTCTTTCTATTATATTACATATTTAAAGATATAGCTGCCGCTATTGACAAACAAACACAAAAGTAAGAGCTTGTTTTAGATCTTGCTTTCCAGTATCTATTCAATTCAGGGCTAGGTTCAGTCGTTAGTGCGATTTCTCCGTCGTAATTTTGATAATTTCCTACAATCCAATGAAATACAATGAAGAGTATAATACGGTTGATGAGAATGCATGGGGAGGTCTGGAGTACCAGGACTATCCTACAGATTTCCTTGCTGTAATGATTACAGAGAGAGCGTTTCTATTGTTTTTGACAATCTTAATACCGATAGGCGTCTTTGTTGTACCCCTCTCGACTGGTTACATTTACATCGACTATACGGTCTCAGAATTTCAACTGCGTTCAGATATAGAGGTACGTGCGTCAGAGGATACATTCTCGGAAACGTTGGACCAATATGTTTCACAAATAAGCGAGGCTTCCTATTTGAAGAATCTGATTGATACCCAAAAGCCCCGTAGCAAAATCCGCGGTGCGCTTCGGATGTGCTCCATAATTGACTTATCCAGGCTGCAATACTACTGCAAAGAGACTAAGCTCAATTGCAATGGACTGAATAACATCTTGCATCCTGACAACTTGCAATATATTACATCACTGGAGCGAAATATTGCGGCTCTCGAGTCGTTCGCACAGGTGTGTTTTACGAATAACTTAGAGTATAGCCAAAAAAATGATGTCTTCCCTGTCTGCGTTCCTCCAACTGGGCTTCTGCAGTACGTTTTGCCATCTTGGAACGAGACCGAGGGAAGGTGGCACATGAATGGGCGTGGTAATGCCTTGCAAGTGAATTATTTACCACTACTATTTATGAACCCGAATTATGCCTGGTTTTTCGACTCGAACTTTTCGACAACAAATCATCAGGCGCACATGATTCGAACTGAGTTCACTTTGGCTTCATCAACAAATCAGACAGAACATGATTATAAAACAAAGGTGAGGGATTTTATTCGTGATGCGCTATGGTATCTTAAACGAAATGCGGAGCACCCGTTTATTTGGACCTTGATCGGTGGAGATATTGTGGAGTCTCTAAAAACTGAAGAGAATACTTTTCATGAGTATATTCGACTTCTATTAGTGTCACTTTTATGCCTCGCATTGGTTTGGTGGCACAGTGGCTCCATATTAGTGAGTGCGTATGCCGTCCTTCAACTGGCTGTAACCCATATTGCGGCATGTGGAATTTATGTATTGATTTACCATAAACTATCCATCGTGTCATTTTCTGCATCGATGTGGGTGATGACATTTTGCCTGCACGGGACATTAAGTTTTTTTGATACCTTTATGTATAGCGGCGTTTTACCAACTAGAAATCAACGCAACAACCTGAGTCTTGAGCAACGTATTACCTTCACCATTCGTCGGATTACGCTATCTGTGTGGGCGTCAAATATTATTGCGATTGTCTTGTTTGTAATCAACTTGCGATCGCTATCAGACTCCCTGAGGCACTTTAGCATTTTTATGATAATTTCCCTCTTATGGAATTTGTACTTCATCACTCTAATTACCCCAGCCTTTATCACACTGTACCATTACCACATTTCTCGCAGGAAACGTGCCCTCCAGATGCAAGTGGATCTGCTGAACGCGAAGATGCAATTGTGCAAGCGAACGGCTTGCATGTCAGGCATACTTAAAGCTATACAACCTATGACAGTATCTAGGAAGGAGAAACGCGTGCCAGATAAGGATCGGATGAGCATCGATACTACAATGGGTAACACCAATACCGATGACATTATCAACAGTGGTCATCATCAGATATATTTTCATGAAAAGAGCCAAAAGCCGTTTTCGATTTTTCTTGATAAAGTAAGATCTATCAAGGATGATTTGGTCAGTATAGTGCGTAAACTTAGCCGAAAATTTTGCTGCGTGTTTGCAAGAAGAAAATCAAGCATTTCCAAGGGAAGAGCTCCTGACGACATGCATTCAATGGGGGGCTATACTTCTACAGGCAGAAGCGTAGTCTTACAAACTGGGATTCAACCCCAATACTACAACCGACGGATGCCGTTGTGCTCGGATGTTGTGCACGTACCACATGAATACACCGAACGTTCCCAGGAGTGTTGGAGAGTGATATCTACCGTGTTGACTCAGCACGGAAGTGTGGAGCAGCCTCGCGTGGCGCCGCTCCCATATTGTGGCCACAACATGTCGTCCGACGTGTATGCGTCTATCAAATTATGGCGTAGCGTTGCGGAGGCACTGGATGTGAAAACTCGTGGTTCAAGTAAATCAGCCTATTTATTACCCTTAGTTGCACGGTCTGTGGTGCGTGCTCAAGATACACGGTACATTGTTCACAATTTAGGAGAAGACGCAAACAGTAATGTGGAGAGGGAGTCTGCAGCAAATAATGATCCCTCTGAAGACATGAGCCAAATGTGCTTTCTCGTGCGGTGGTTCTATTCATTAAAGAGATCCTTTAAAAACTCTAATGGGTATAGCGAAAATTCTGAAAGCCCATCTAGATCCATTTCCAAATACCGAAAATGCCGACAGATGAACTCCATTGTGGTATACAAGCGGCGTTTCACGCTTTCTGAGCATATTATCGTTAAAATATATATACCTCTATTACACTACATTCGCTGGTTGACAGTGTTGGCGTTTGTATCGTTACTTGCATTTGTGTGTGTATTCGGCTTACGCATCGATCTTGCTGGGTTACCCACCACTCTTGTAAGGAGCACTAATGGGCCCTCTGAATCATTCGCTAATCTGGATGATGCTTTCGGTCACCGTGGCATGTGCACGTTCTGTGGGCCCTACTACATGCCAGACTTTTTTTTCCATACAGCGACACAGAGGGATATCGAACTCTGCAAGACCAAGTATATCGAACCTCAGATGAACGTGCATGTCGACAGGTGCGATGTGTGTGACGGTAAAGATGAGTGTGTGGATTGCGCAAACGAGCCTAACGGCTTGCGCGTACTACAGTGTGGCGGGTGCGAGTTCCCCTCCAGACCATCATGCACGACCTACGAGGCCCGCAACGGCACATATTGTGAGTGGAGTATGAATAAAACGAACTTCTTCGGCTATAAGTGCCAAGTGGAGTGCAATGCGACGAAATGTGCTCCAAACGGAGTATGCGACATGTACACTGGAGCTTGCATTTGTAATGAAGGTTTCGCAGGTGAACAATGCAACAAATGTGCTGAATGGCTATTACCCATCCAGTCAAACCCCAAATGTACTTTAGAATGTAACGAGACGATGAACACTAAGGAATGCGCATGCAACTTAAAGACGGGTAAGTGCACTAACTGTTCAAAAGGACTAGGTGGGTTTGGTTGCAATTATTCGAAGAATTATTGTGGCCCGCGTAGGATGTACGATCCCGTTAACGACACTTGTGTGTGTCGAAGTGATTGGACCGGTCCCATGTGTAACGTCTCGGCACGGTGTAACATGCGTGGGATATGGCTAGAATCGGATGTGTCGCCAACAGGGGAGCCGATGTGCATGTGTATAGGGCATTGGCGTGGTTCGACTTGCCAACTATGTGACTGCCTGAATGGTGGTATGTGTGATGCGAAGACTGGTAAGTGCATCTGTGAGGGCGCGTTCGTTGGCGAACGATGCCAGACGTGCAGCGCAGAATGCATAAAGCATGGCATGTGTCCTGCTGTGGATTGCATGGCTCTGAATATTCGCGCTTGTATATACGATAAGTGCCCTAAAATATTCTCTTTATTAGAGATACCTTGCTATTGGTGTAACTTCACGCATAATAAATCGGAGGAATGCGCTCAATATACGAATAAAAGTGCTTGTAGTATGCACCCTGAGTGCTGGTGGGACATTGAGGGCTGCGTCAGTGCGTACGCGGAAGACAGATTACCAAATGCGTCAGATTGTATGTGCCTCAACGCGTTTTTGTGGTCCGGCAGGAACTGTGAAAAATGTCTTGCTCCACGTGGTGCGACGTGTGTAGGAAACGACTACATAAGGGGATGCAATGGACAGCTATTTATCACACCGAATCATACGGTAAGCGTAGACCAGTGCGGCGTCTGCGGTGGGGACGGCATGTGTCGAGGGTGTGATGGAATCCCCAACAGTGGTGTAGTTTATGACAAGTGTGGAGTGTGTGGTGGCAATAACGATTGCGACACAGAGCAAGATAGTCGTCCTTTTTTCGTGAACTTTTTAATAGACTTTACACGTGTGACCAATATTTCTACACTTAATATGAGTAAATATATCATACCTTTTTGTGCAGCCGTTAGGAACCAATTCTCGGGGATAAAGATACCCCCTTGCTTTATGGAAGACTACTTAAGAGGTGAGGGTGAACAGGATACTGTAGAGTCTCTGAAGGATGTGTATACTTACGCTGTAGCAAATGGCCGCATGGCGGAAGTTATTTTTGAAATGAATCACAATTCAGTCCCAAAGGCACTAACACACATGATTTACCGACTCTCGTTGCCTTCTGTTCGGACCGCGTACGCGACCAACGAAAGCTTTTCGTACGTCAATCTTGCCAATCCTAAGAGCGTTTTCGACTTGTACGAAGCACTTCAGAAGCACGTTGTCCATGTTTTCAGACCTATACTATCAGAAGTTAATACCGACATCCTGGTAACCTCTTTGCCGTTTCAGTCCGCTGTCGCTTATGTGTACTCAAGGAGTAGTCTTTTGCTTACGATGTGCATTGGCTTGGTTGTATGTTTTCTAGCCTTGCTGATTTTTTTTGCCAGCCTGACGATAGCGTTGTGCGGAGCGATGGTTCTGATGCTGGTTGGCTTTGGAACGATGACAATTTGTTATTTTGTCGGTTGGAGGCTGGATACCGTGATGCATATGTGTATTTCGAGTACAATCCCAGTAAGCATGGAATATGTCGTTAACATCGCAGGTGAGTATACAGATTATTTGAAGTCAACTACCTCGCACCTCTTCGCACGTGGGGTGTCACGGAGGACTGCGCTAAAGGTATCCATGCTCCAATCGCTTCCGTCATTTTACACAAGCCTATTCTCCGTTTTGCTTACATCCTTTGTATTCTCAACGTCATCTCTAATTCCTTCGGAGCGCTCGGGACAGGTATGCGCGATGATGCATTTAGTCCTGCTTATTGCAGTGATACTATTTTCCGGCACGCTCCTTGCGATTGGACCGAGGAAGTCATTTCATCATTGGACATTGTCAATTGCGCTGATAATTTTGATTTTACCATTGGGTGTCGCTTGTGTTGTTCTATGTTTTTATTACATGCTACACTTTTGAGAGTCACTCTTCAAGTTATCGTGTGGTTTGTAGTGCCTTGATGTCCCTGGACAATACACCTTTTCATAAAATATGTGAGAAAACCAGACGGGCGACTTGAAACTTGGAACGATTATCATTGCATCAGAAGTTTAATTCAACAGTTTATCCCTGAAGGGAGGAGTGTTTAATTTAGTTTCATTGCGACTGCTGTATTAACGGATTTTCTTAAATTGATCTTTAAATCTGACGATATATTCTTTATAATCGTCGATATTTATCCTAGCATCACAGTGAACCTTCCACCTTTTTGGTGTATTTAATAGTGCTTTACTGTTTAATACTTTATAACAAAACTTAGCATTTATATATATATATATATACCCATACTAATAGAATGTGTAATGATATATAATTATGCTCACATTGAATCTAGGCGAGTCTTTTGAAAAAACGAATTTGCGTATTGAATGAAGATAGGCCGGGTTGAAAATGTGTGATTTCATTTTAGGGGGTAACATAATAAAAGAGTAGTGAGGTTTACGTAAATGCCAACACTTCGGAAATACCTAAGGAAGTGTGCTCTCACCTTGCCTCTCTTCTTCTTATTTTAGCCAAATGTTCAGATTATTATATGGAAGTGTGCACATTGAATAAATATAAATTTTTAGGAATGAAGAAACATTTATACAAATTAAATGGCTTATAGTACTAGAGAGACAAAGGGATTGCATGTTTTCAAAAAAATTGGTAAAGCGATCCACGCAGGTCGGGACCGGGTGTGTAGTAGGATAATATTTTAACATTAAAAATATAGGACATTCTTATTGAGTGTCTATAGTGGACAAATAATTTATAACCGATCCCTTCACAATTACATGATCGTTATTCCATTTTTTCCCCATTATATACGGACGGGTAAAGGCAAAATAACACTACATTCTTTTGCTTCGCTTCTAGGATTGATGCAATGTTCGATGCAAGTTATGAAGTAAATTAACTAGGATTAAGATTGTATGACTATTCATATTTTGCATGTTTTTATCAAACAAAAATATGTATAACCGTCCTGAGGATAAAGTCATTCGTAATTATACTAAATTTATTTTTCACCCTTTGTGTTTATTTTTTCGTTTCTCTTAATTCTGATAAAATTATAAAGATCGACGAGACATTGTCATACTGTGCGTATTTTCTTTCCTTATTCCCATTCATTACTTCGTGATTTCATAATGGAAAGTCCTACTATGGTAGTTTTCCCCTCAAATTATCTCAATGGACACCGAAATTTTTATTTATATTTGCTATTGTGATCGACCTTTTTAGTTCTTTACTTTGCTACGATTATATGCGCCTTGTAGAAGGAAGGGCGTGAAGACTATCGTAAAAGTATTATTTTTAATTTGAAAATAGAGCCACACCATAAAAAACATCATAGAGAGAATATAGCCCAGTGTCCTCCAACAGTTCTTGTTAGGCCATTCTTTTTGGTGCGAAGAGGAGGATGAATGCCGCAGGTATTACTGATGATCCTACGCTGCCCGTGCCTCCTGTAGAGGCGAGGGCCGCTATGGAGATTGACGCCGATGGCATTCGCGTACGCGATGTGGTTTATCTTTTCCTTAGCCGTCTGGTGGACCCCACGCTGCGGCCTGTCTCGGATGATGCCGCCATCGCGGCCTCCCCTTTCGCCCATCTCCCTGGCTTCGATAGCGCACCCGCCGGGGTAGGCGAGCAGAACCCCCTGAATGAGCTCAGCTACATCGTTCGGCAGATGGTGCGGATCAGCACCTCCTTAGATTGGTCGACCTGTGTTGTAAACTGGGAGCACATGCTGCGTTTCGACGAGGACGCGGCCGCGGTGATGGAGTCGGACTACCAGCGCTTCGCCCCGTTCCTGAACGAGGCCCTCCACCGCGTCCTGCTTCAGTACTTCGCCGAGGACTACGCGAATCGGGGAAAATGTCAGCCGCAGCTCGTCTTTTCGGGGGTCCCGCGTTGCTTGACGATTCGTGCGCTGCGGGCGTCGATGGTGGGACGGCTGTGTGGGGTGCGCGGGGTCGTCACGCGGACCTCGCAGGTCCGCCCGGAGCTCCTCGTCGGCGTCTTTCGCTGCCTCGACTGCGGGACGGAGAGCCATCCGATTGAGCAGCAGTTCTGTTACACGGAGCCGCCCGGGTGCCGGAACCCCGCGTGCGAGAACCGCGCCCGCTTCACCCTCATCCTCCACCACCCCAGCACCCTTTTCGGGGACTGGCAGAAGCTGCGGATGCAGGAGGACGCGAATAACATCCCCCCGGGCTGCATGCCCCGGACGATGGAGGTGATCGTCCGCGGCGACGCCGTCGAGGTCGCGAAGCCCGGGGACCGCATCATCGCGGTGGGCTGCCCCGTCGTCGTCCCGGAGGTCGCGAAACTTTTCAGCCTTTCCAACCGGCGGGAGGTGCAGCAGCAGATGACCGGGGCCCAACGCGCGCAGCAGGACGCGCAGGCGGAGTTGGAGGGCGCAACCGGGCTCCGCGCGCTCGGCGTGCGGGAGCTGAACTACCGGATGTGCTTTCTCGCGTCGACGATCACGGACGGGACCGGGGATGATCGGAA
>AIHY01000737.1:0-28398 GCA_000331125.1 Phytomonas serpens 9T
CAGGAATGGTGGTCGCGGTTAATAATATATTGTGGTATACCTAAGAAAAATAGTGTCTAATTGGCCTTAAATTTAAATGATTATTATTATTGTTTGGGTCACTTGGTATAGTTAAAATGCAAGTGGCAATATTTGTAAAGCGCGCCTGTACAATAATATATTTTTTATCGAGGTTTCATTATGGGCACTGATATCTTGCATGACGATAATAGAACATTTCTTTTGATATATGTTGCTTATAATCTACCATATTGTAGTGTGTGGGCAGATCGTAACTAATTAGAGTTCGATGTTAATTTTTTTTTTAAATAATGAAGCTGTATTTTGCACATAATTCTTTCGTAAAATGAACGATACGCTAATATGAAATATGAACCTCTTTATATTACCGAAGTGTGTTCCTGATCTTTACCAGAATGGCTAAAAGAAAGAACATTACTTAAAGTTATTTAAAAGGCAGTGATATTCAAGTTTGACGACATCTTTTGTGATGCGAATACCAAATTATAAAAATTTACCTCTAAATAAAATATTTTAGTCATTCTAAGCATGTGCAGAACTAGTGTGCCACTTTTGGATCCTAAAGATAATTGAAAGACAATCATTTAAATATTCTGACTAACTAACTACGTATATTCTGCGATAAATCCATGTTTGTAATTTCTTTTATACACTAAGAAGTTATTCAATTATTATAGCGAATTCAGAGTGCTTGTAAATTTGCTTTACTCCAATATATATATATATATATATATATGAATAAGCAATGTATATCGCTTCGCGTGAATCTTACTTTTTGATAATGAATCTACCTGTTTTATATTGAGTCACGTGCCACCTTTTTTGAAATAAAAGAATAAATCTGAGGAAATGTTTTGTTTACATCCTCATTTTTACATGTTTTTAAATATGTTAGTACGTGTGTCACTAAGGTATCCCGGACCAGTTTCTCCACCCACATTTTTTTGATCTAATGAGACTTTATGCGATAGGTAAATTATAAAATGACCCTCCCCATTTAAATAATATTTTTTTTATACTAAGATAATTATTATTCATGTCCAGAAAAAATAATCTATTGCGTAGACCGCTTGTGCGCTTGGATTATATATCCTAGAGTGCACTTTGTCAATGAAAGCACTTGTATATGCAAATATAGAAAATTTATTCATCAATACGGAGATGAGTATTTCGTTTTTTTTTTGCATTGAATAGTTGGCTTGATATTCAAACTTTTTATGGTGACATATTCTTTTCCTGATGAGCAAAAATTGTGTGAATAAACGAAGTATTTACGTAAAATTCACTGATTTTGAGAGGCTACTGTAATCCCAATAAATAGAAAAATAGTCATAGATCAACCATGTATCATTACCCTGAGCTCATAAACCTTTGCTGCCATAGCTTACTGAAGTTAATTAAGGAAGTAATTTTATTTTTGTCTAATAATTTTGGCAATTAATGAGAATAAGCCCTTTCCTTCATTATATCAACGGAATTTTTTTCCGAATGCAATGAAATAAAATTTATCGACAGCAATTAATGTTTAACCAAATGTATTGTATAATTTATTATAATTCCCTATATATATATATATATATAATAGACGGTACTTGCTTCCTATTCTATTTTACGAAGTCTGAATGAGAAGAATAATTGTCAGAAGGAAAATATTCCCTGCATTTTTACGGCTGTTATCTCACTGGAATGGCAGCTCCGATGGGTACGATTGGAAGGTGCGTGACTTACAGGATAAACGTGCATTAGCTATGAATTATATTTGTGATATTAAGAAAAGAGTACCTATCCATGATGCGATACGTATAAAAGCTCAGATTAATAATAAGGCTCTTGATCATAATGATGGTCCCACTAGTCTTTTTGAACCTATTTCCACTTTAGCTGAGCATGAAGAAACATGCGAAGATGTTAGAAAAAATATGGAAGCCCTTATTGATGATTTGATGAATGAGTTTTCCGATGACACTCTTAATTCCATTCATGAAAGTGATGCTTCGTTGTTGAAGGATGAATTCTTTGGTGATGAAAAAACACAGTCAGATTGCCTACAGAAATGGCTGAAGTTGCGACGCGAAACATCAGATTACCAGAGTTATTTGTCTGTTCCAATTTCGGAACAAAATGCTTGGTCAGCATGGTATTTGAGACATGTTAAAGGAAACTTGTCGAACTAATAAAAAAAAAATTATCCAACCCTATCATCATCGGAAACGGAAAATTTACCTGTTTAATGTGAGCTCATGTTTTTTGAAAATATTTTACCCACAATATTTTTTATCGTTTTTTTTTTTAGGGAAAACATAAATACGTACATTTTTAAGCAACGCAGGGAATCAAGTTTGTCCAGATGAAATTCTTAGCGACATTAGTACTTCTATTTTTATTTGTTATAAACGCACAGGGGGCAGAGGTCGATACACAAACCATATCGCTTTCAGGGAGCTCGGCCGCTGGTTTTGTAATAGGAGTTGGGCTAATTGGAATGTTATTCTTTTCGGTAAAAATGCTCGAGGGAATTGAGATTTCCAATTCATGTGATTTATCGGAGGATTGAAATAGGCTTTTGCACTTTGAATAGCTTTTGGTGCCGAATTTGATGCATTGCATACTTTTTCTCTCATTGAGGCTTTCATGCAAAAATTAGAATATTAAACAAATGAATAGTAATACTAATGGATTAACCATTTTTCCATTTTCAAATTCTTCTTATTTTTCTTTGTGTAGTGATAGAAGTTATAATTGTGTATGTTATGAACGACGAGGTAATCAATATATTACTGGACTACACTGTAGCTAAGACTATTTCCCGTCATGCCATTGTGGTATATCATTTACTAAATAGCATTGCAACGGTTCCATATACTTCCAAAACGATTGCATGTGCATGTCTATTGTACGCCTTAAAGGAGCGTAACAAAACACATTTGGTTAGCAATTTGAGGGAACTCCGTGGCTCATGCAATGATTCTGAAGTCGTGGCATTAGAATTGTTTTTGACGCAGACAATACGCACTAAGATTCTTTTGATTGAAGGATGTATTCGTTTGTCATTAAGGAAGCTTGTTGATTTGCATCCTGAATTGGGCAAATTTAAAGAGGATTTAGTTCTGATCGCTCTTTTCTTGGCTGAAAGACTTTACCGAAAAAGTTACTGCCTTTTACCAGAAAGTGCTGCCATGGCAACATTGATTGCTGCGTGCAATTTACTTGCCCTTAGTCCAGAAGGCTTATCTGACAGGATACAGACGCAGGAAATTTCTGAAATGGTGAATTTCTTGTCTGCTACTGTATAATTTCATTTTAAGTATTTTAATAAAGTATAGCTTTATGTGTTGTTCATGTTTTTTTCACAATTGTTACTTATAACTTTATCTCTTGCCTTTTTAAAATCCCATATATATATATATATATATATTATTGAGAAGGGTTTTTCTGCAATTCAGAATATGACCTCAGAATCTGCTGATCAGCCCGCGCTGAGTGACGGGTATTTTATGGAGAGCAGAATTGATAGTAAGAAAGCTTACGATATTAGGGACCCACGTGCTTACAGGGACCTATTTTTTGAATTTAGCTCGTCCTCGCTCCTGGAAAAAGCAGTAATGTTTTCTGAAAAGTGTACGTCCTTGCTAAGCCACGAAAGCTCCAGATATTCTACAACATTGGAGGAGATTTATATGAATCGCTCTCGAAGGATGAAATTGTCTCTTGACGCATCGCGTAAAGTTCGTGAGCTCTTATTAAAGGCAGTACATTTC
This sequence comes from Phytomonas serpens 9T, assembly GCA_000331125.1. NCBI lineage: Eukaryota > Euglenozoa > Kinetoplastea > Trypanosomatida > Trypanosomatidae > Phytomonas > Phytomonas serpens. The sequence goes on from AIHY01000737.1 coordinate 3,780, forward strand.
TTCCAAGAGTCTATACCTTTGCCCCCTTTAGCAAGCGCATTTGATTTAGTCGCCTTACTTAGCATGGCATTAGCAAAAGACCCTAGTGAAAATGTGAAAGCACTTCTCAGAAGCTTTTCGCGTGGGGATTGGCACTCGAGTTCCCCAAACGCATATCTTGAAATATTTTGCTTGCTTCGTTTAGACGACAATGCCCTACCATGTCCACTAAAGCATGAGTATCATAAAGTGAAATTTGACTTGGCTCTGAGAACCTGCCGAATTTCATCTATTTTGGACTGCATTCTTTGCGATGACGCAAAGAAGTGCATTTTAGTGGAGTACAAACCACCAATGATACCTCAAAAGATCTTATACGCAGAGGAGTCATTAGAATTTTTTTTATCTCGAAACTATACATTACCGGTTTCTGTAAAAGGGGCCTCTATTATCTTTTCCTTGCATAACAACTTCTTAACATTTTTTATTCCAAGGAAAATGATTTGCTACGAGATGGTCGGCCTGATGGAAACACGTCTGCAGAAAATAAAGGAGGAATCTTTGGAACTTTCACATGGCGAGCAGATTGTTTCCTGTATCAAAGACACTTTAATTACAGTTCAGCCAATTTCTCCACTTTATAATGCCGGCAAATCGCAGTTCTGTGTACGGATGTATGATCTTATTTTGAGAAAGGTTAGGAAGAACGGATGCTTGACATTTAGTGGTCCCAATTTCTACCTATGGAACCCATCGAACTGCTTATTTTCCTTCTGTTCCGATACTCTAGTAATCTTGAGGCACACAAGTAGCCCTTCTTTGTCCAGACGCTGTCTACATGTTTACTCTATTCTTATTGAAAAAATATTTGATAGTTCAGACGAGCTTGTGATTAGCAGTGAGGGTGCACCGCTAATGCGCAATCCTTCTAACCCTGATGATAACAAGGCATTATATTTTACCAAAGCTTCTTCTGTGTCTGTAGGTCGCGTAACACTCAAAGGTGACTTCACTCCATTTTGCATTGAGTTTTGGGTTTATCCTTGCACAGCGTCCGAAATACAAACTCTCATATCCATTGGAGATAAGCGAGTGGATGAAATCTTCGTCGAAATTGAAGCGTGTAGTGATGGTGTGATTTGGAGAGGAGGTGCTAGAACCCCTCGTTTGGGTCAATCATTTGCAATGTTCACAACATCAGGAAAAGCTTATCTGAGGCGTTGGTGGCATGTGGGTCTAAATTTCACCGGTACGACTTGGGAGTTGTGGTTGAATGATCACTTTGTCGCAGTTCAATCAGCTCTACTAGGCCCACAGCCGATCCAAGATGCCAAGTGCACGTTGTGCAAAAACTTTGTTGGCTTTTTGTCCGAGGTGAGAATTTGGTCATGTGCGCGTAAGGCAATTGAATTACTGCGAGACGCCAATGTGCGGCTTGAGGGAAGCGAGAAAGACCTATGTGGCTACTTTCGCCTCGATGAGGGCGGTGGTGATTTTTTGACGGACTATTCATCAGTTAGAGAGCATGCACTGATGGCACGTGGGGAGCTACATTGGTGTGCATGTCCATCTGTGCCGGTTACGAGTTCGTGGAATAGCAGGTCAGAGTATCTTATCCCCGATTTCGTGCCCCTCTCACAAAAGGATGATTTCGAGTCACTGCACTTTTCTGTAAGCCCTCGTTATTTTACTGTAGCAGTTGCCACACGAGGTCCAGCTATATGTCTGTACCAGTACGATCGTAACACTTATGCGCTTGTTGCTCAGACACATTTGCGTTTAATGGGCAATATGAAGGTCATCGGGATTTGGTGGAATTCTACGCATCAGTCTACTCAATGCGGTGCTATTAGCGAAGGTGGAATAGACCAGTTGATTATGTGGGAAATTGGTGAGTACAATCAATTTTGCTTGAATCCATTCCCCGGAGATGCGTGCACCCTCTGGTCATATGGAAGGGAGGTGCTTCTCCAAAGTGCAGAATATGCACAACCCTATTTGAACTCAGAGCGTTTTCTCATGGACGGTACTTCATGGAGGCTCTCTGCTCCAATCCTCACTGTGGATGCTAGCTCCAACACGCTTCACCTCCTTTTAAAGTTAGCAGAAGAGGCAATTGACGAGTTAGATAGGGAGCTTGTGCATGCAGCGTGCGTTTTGTTGCATATAAACCTACTTTTCCGACAAAGCGGTATCAATGATAATCTAATGCAAGAGTTAAGCTCATTTTTTTCGGATGGCTTTGCGTTGTTGGCAGTAATTGATAGTGATAAATCCGAGAATAGTCTGCTTACACTTCGAGACAGGATCGTAAAGCTTGCCTTTTCAAATTTCGCAGAGAACTCAGGGCTACTCGAGATTTGTTGCCACTGCTTTCTTTCTGAATCATGCAGGATTCAATTTATCAAAAACACGTCTGGTAGACGCCGGGTAAAGCACGAGGAGAGGCTTTTTTGGTGTCTTGTGAGTTTATACCGTTCCTTGCAGTATTGCCACGAGATGTATGAGCGAAATGAGCATATAGAAACGCTTTTCAAAGCACTGATTTTAGAATCTGCTTCTCAAGTTGATGTAGGTGTAAGACAGAAAAAAAATGGTGGCCTCAAGCAAATCAGTCGATGTCTTGAGTTATTGCAGGAAGTCCTTTTTGACAAAATCACTGAAGCACCCGAAAAGGCCGAGCTCAAGGAATTGTGCACCAATTACACGAAGTCGCTCCTGAAGGCATGCGAGAAAATTATAGAATCAGCTAGGAAGACACTGCAGAGTCACCCAAAGATTGAGCAAACTCTTCTACAGTGCTTGAGGCTTAGCCCCATTGGTTCTCTTCTGACTTCGTTTACTTTGTCTCTGCCCTTTTTACCGACATTCATAATCGTTACCTGCCAGGTACCTATCCAAGAATGCCAAGCCGCGTTGCTTTCAGTCACACGGTCAATGTCCGAAAAGGTGATGTGGATGTCGGAGCTATGCATCGCGATGACATTTTCCCTTTGCTTAGTTGGCTGCATACTGTTAAAAGCGAACTCTTTACCAACCATGGACAAAAATGATGAGACTAAATATACTATAGAATCGAAATACCTCAACATTATGCGAGGTGGGCTACGCAAGTGTGGAACTGAGCGTGATCTTCTTATAAAAAATATTCAACAGGGTGTTGGCCCTATTGGTATGGCCTTCGAAAAGTTACAATTAAGAGATAATACCGCATTACGAATGGTGCGGGACGACCAACTTAAAAGGGTGGAGCGTTGCATAATGGCCGCTATATGCGCGCTTACTTTATCTACAAATGATTTAAGAAAGGCTACGCCTGAAGGGTTGGAACCGGCTTTCCAGCATGTACTGAGGATGCGTCCGTATATTATCGCAAAGCGTCAAGAATTAAAGGAAAACCTTATTGAGATTGAAAGTCGCGCTGTTTTTCTTGCACAATTTGAGCCTTGCGTGCATACCGAAAGGGATACCAAACCAGCACAATCAAGCATTCCTCCAAGAGTTAGCAAAGGCATACGTAAAACTGTACATAAGGATCTTGGGAGCTGGAGGAGGCTCTTCAAAAATTGGAAAGTTATGCGATTGCTTAAGACACTTAGTTTTTCTCAGGAGGAGAATGACAGCACACACATCGGCAGTGACATTGTTGATTTCCTACAGTCAAATGTGATAAAATGTGCAGATGTTAAGAAATCTGTCGAGTTTCGAACCCGGAAAGCTCATTATCGACTCTCGGGGTTGTTGACATTGAAGCAACTAGTAGACGAGGCTCGTGTCAATGCATCTCTTTCACATATCATTTTACCTGTAATTTCAAAAAACTTGTGTGCCTGGCATTATGGGGATGGGGTCGAGTGCTGCTCAAGTGAGGATGTTTTCCGCCTACATGGATCCTTCTTCCAGTTGTTTGATGCCATGCTAAATAAATATTTAGATACTGGCAGCATTGACCAACAAAAAGATGATCATCGCGAGCGTTACCATTGGGGTGTATTTTTGCTTTCTCTTATCATCTCACTTAAACGACAAATTGACTTTCGTAAAGTTCGAAGCAATCTTGTGGGGAAGGCTTTTCGATCTATCATGAAGGATTTCCAAGTAAATGCGTTGGGATATCGTCCACGTGTGAATGGTATACTTCCAACTGGCTTCCGTGAGACCAAGCTGGATTCCAGCTTGGCTGCTTCGAACATAAGAATTGGTGACTCAGGTCTTACTGTTAAAGCAAATGGAGGTAGGGGCTCGTGCCTTGCGCCATGCAAATGGACAGCCATAAAGAACAAAGCTGACTTTTATGCTTTCTATTATGAAGTTTATGTGGTGGATCTTCTTCCTGGGGCGATGTGTGCAGTTGGTGTAGGACCTTTTGATTGTAGACTGTTCCGTCTACCCGGATGGGAGGCAAACTCGTTTTCCCTTCTTAGCGATGAAGGTGTGCTATTTTCTGGAAAGCCGTCAGGACGCGTCACCGGGCACAGTTTCGGTATCGGTGATGTTGTGGGCTGCGGCTGGAACGTAGCGAAACGTGAAATATACTGGACCAAAAATGGGAGCTTTTTGCTCTCCACAAGCGCAGGGGAGGCTGATACGTTTAGTCCTGTGGTAGGTCTAGATGGGAAAGGTATTGTTCAGATAAATTTTGGTAATACACGATTTTGTTTTGATGGATGGCACGAAAGGCCTCTTCAACTTGTTTCTGCTCTGCATAAAGGGTATTTCAGATGGTCAGGTACAGACGCATGGGATGCGTATCGGGCTTTTAGCCTTCGCGCCGTGACATGCCTACATGAAGCCGCTCTTCGTCCTAGTATTTCACCTGAAGCACTGAATGAGCTGGCATCTTGTGTCGAACATTGCCTTGAAACTCTCAGTGAAGAGGTTATGCACGTGTGCAGACAGGCTGAAGGTGCTGTTAGTAACCCACAGAGCACCTCTACATCTTACTTGAGAGCTATAATACGGCACTGTGGTGTTTTGATGCAACTCTTGGGCCAAGTATCTCGAAAGCACATTGCAGCCTTTCGTGTGATCTCACTAGCTAATGCACTTGAGGTAATTGCTCTTTCTTTGCTACAGACATCGACAGAAGTTGAGCGTTCGATGTCCTTGGTCTCGCTGGCTTCTGTGATGGACTCAGATATCTTGATGGTGCTTCTGACGACGTGGTATCATACAATGAATTTGGTGCCGCCTGAGACTTATAGTAGTCAGCAATGTGCTACGTCCCCTTCTCTGTCAGGTATCACAACTAGTCGTTTTCTTCCAATTTTATTGGGCTTAGCTGGCCGTCTTTGTATAGACAATCGCCTCTCCAGCTCCAAGAAGAGGGATTCTGCAACCCAATTCATGCCACTGCTTTTGGAATATTTGCCGGACGGTGTGTACTGGATGGCGTTGGCTTTGCTTCAGCACCTTAACGGTGCAGATATCAAGAATTGGAAGACAAATTCCGGGCTACTTCCCATCGTCGCATCCTCAGCCCATGCATGGAGTGGGGCTCTGAATGAGTGGATAATAACGGTACTTTCTAGGAATCATCAACCCAATCGGGACGTTCTGCTGGCTTTATCTATTCTTGGTGGTGGTCCGCGCTTAGCAGTTCCAGGCGATATTGTAAATGTTATGCGTACAAAGCGCACACTCAGCAAAGCATCACTTATTAGTATTTCAATATCGGAGGATATATGTGAGGTAATAGAGGATGAAGTGTATCGAGTGTTGCCTTTGCGTTTAGTAGATCTTATCATCGCTGATGATGAGTCTAATTACTATCCAAATTGCAATTCGGCGTCGCATCAGAGGCAAGCAATGGAGGTTCTTTCGTTGGCGCTTCGTCTGATAGCAAGTGGAAGTTGGGTTGATTTTGATGGAAGCATGTTGTTGACCCATCTCCTGTCCGTTCTATGCCGCTGTACTGTACGCCGGGTTGTAGAGCTGCCGAGATCTATAATAGGAATGCTTTCGCTATCCGTGAGGTCCGCGGAGACCACAGCAGTGGACTTACATCAGTTGAGGATGGATAAGGTTTTTACTGAAAGCTGTTGTGCCGGGAAACGTCATCCGACAACTCCGTTGTTTTCATTGGCTAACAATACAAGCGACGACCTTTCCAGCACCTTTGAGAATTATGATTTGGTGTCACCAATTAATTTCGAAGGCCCGCGGTGGCCTTCTCCGCCGTATTCTTCAGATCACGGCGTTGATGTTGATGATGAGGAACATGGCGATAACATTGACTCGAATGAGGGTGAAGACATGAGTGATGAAATTTTATCAAGTATGGATAACCTTAACCTCTGCGCATCGATCTCATCGGATACTTTTCTCAAAGACGAATCTGTTCAGGCAGCTATAATGAGAGGTGCCTATGATGCTATTCGTTTCGATCGTGGCTATTTGTGTGTGAGGGCAGACCATTCTATAGGTCTGAACTACACTCTGGATCTCAAAATCTACCTCAAGGATCTTTTGCGACCTCAGATCATCTTCGCACAGCACATTTCTGTCAATCCTGTAGCTTCTTTTAGCCCCAAGTTCGCAAAGACATTCGATAAAGACGAATCCTGGCTACTTGTCGCTCGTATAGTTGACTTTTCGATTGAGTACGGTATAATCACGACCGACAGCTTAGAAGATGGCTCTTTGCCAACATCTTTGGCTGATAATATTTGCCGAATACCTCTCACTTCTGATGACACTACTCGATGGATACGACTGACCTTTATTGGGTCAGGAACCTCTCTTTCACTATATCGTGAGGGTGCGTTACGAGATATCAAACGAGTAGGTGTCGTGGTGGGCCCGTTATTTCAGCATGAACTTTTTTTTGGTGGACTCAACACGGATTCCAAGACACTGCTTCGTGGTTGTCTGAGAAGCATAAGGATTTACGATGTTGCTATGCATCAAGGAATGGTAGAGCAATTACAGCCCATTAGTTTTTCACTTTTAGCATTTACCGAGCCCCGTTTGTGTCTGATAATATTAGCTCAGAAGGCTGGCTTCAAAAATTATTCTCGGTCTCCGGTTTCTGTTATGGCGGATATCAGTGCACACGGGGAGGTAACCTTTCTGGAAGATTCCGTTTTACCTTCGAGAAAGGGTGCTAATTTTTGTGCACAGGAATTGGACTATGGCAACGATCCTGATGAGAGGAACATTTTTATGATTGAGACGTCTTGGCTGGTAAATTTCACACATACTTACTCTGCTTTCATTAAGAGCAAGCGAGAGCTCTCAATGTGTCTGCTGTGGATGTCATACCGTCGATGTTTAAGACAACTCATTACATTTTACAGCATCACAATACTGGCAGAGTTGCTTTGCCAGATTGACTGGAAGAGTTCCCTCTATCCCGAATGGATCACTGTTTTCGACAGTTCGAACGATGAGATTTCGGTCATTAAAAATATCCTTCAATACACCATTGTTACCGGGAACGATGCATTGTACGAGTTGGTTCAAAACATACTCCAATCTCTTGCTCGTTCTAACGATGTGTCTCCACTAACTGGAACATTCCGTAGAGATGCACTCCAAAGTCTCCTTCAAACAGCACAATGTGAGCAATGTGTGCATATTTATGAGTCACCACATCCACTCACTTCCTCCCTACCCAAGACAACCCGTGAAGTCTGTTGTGAGGGGCAAAACTATTATGAGTTTTTCTTTGATTCACGCAGTTCCAGCAGTAATATAGTCCTGACCTTTTCGCTGGACAAGGTGTTCTCGAGTGTGTTTACACAAACGCCAGGCTTTGCGTTAACTTCCTTTACAGTGCAACTGCCACGTGTGTATTTTGATGTCCGTACCACCAGCGCTGTGCCGCAGTGGGGGTATAAGATGTTTGTCGTGTCTGACTGTTTACCACAACTGCGGGCGGTACGGCTGATTCGTAGGATGTTGACTACGGCACTCGAATGTGAACATCTACATCACTTTCCCCTTTTCAAATCTAGTGTCTGTTTGAAGCAGATGGGTCAATGCGCTATGGTGAACACAGGTAAAACACGACGCATCATACTTTCGTGTCTATCTGATTTGCTGCTGCGCTTTGAACGGTTTGATAGGGCCGATATGGGTTCGCTTTTTTCGACTATCCATGAAATTCGTCGTATGGCTGAGCGCAGGTATCGACAACACCTAACTACGCAGTTATGTGTCACACATTGTCGCTTTTTGCAGGTGACCATGGAATGCTACACTCTCTTCATGGATGCGTGGCGGTGTGGGGGGGATTCTTTGAGCTGCTCGTCTGACAATACCGCATTGACACCTGTTCAGGAGCAAATGCTCTTCGCTCAGCGTCGATTGGAGCAGCGCATGCTCTATCGCTTCCGAGAAAATGGAAAGGAGCGAGTTACATTACAAAAGAGCTCTGATGCGTATCATTTACACTTGGACTGGACTTCTGATATGTGCGTTGCACGTAATGATGGAGGATGCGCCTCTATGATTGCACAAGTTTCTCTTACACGTGGCAAGTGGTATTTTGAGGTTCGTATTGGTGCTACAGGCAACTCTTTTATTGGCGTGCTACCCAGCGCATCGACGTATCCTGAGGAGATCACGCGAGCAGCTGCCAATCATTTTAGCTTTAATGGCTTCACCGGTTTATTGCAGAATGCAGATAGAACAACAAAGAGGATTGCAGCTCACGAAACATGGCAGCATAAAGATTACGTGGGTGTTGTAATAGACGTAGAGGAAAAAATGTGTCACTTTTTGGTCAACGGTAAAGATGTGAACACGAGCTTTAGTTTTGGTGGTGAAGAAGGAAGGGCAGCGGCAGCGGCGGCATGGGCAGAACCACATGACGCGGAATTTTTGCAGGATACCGATGCTACTGTATATTTTCCATACTTCGAATTGGAGAAGGGCGAATTAATGTTCATTAACTTTGGGGCTTCGCACTTCGAGTACGAGGTACCGTGCGGCTGCTTACCGCTCGATCCAGCAAATCTGATGCTCGGTGCGCTGCTTCCCTACAACCAGCTGCGAGCTTTCCAGGACCTTTTAGCCCATTTGCTCACAGATGGGAATCACCCTATGCCGCCTTTCTACTACGAAGAGGCAGATCCGTTTGCGCATTCCGTTGAGCGTAAAGGCCCTGCACACGTATCGATTCATTCCTCCTCGGAGGGGATTGAAATTAACCTCTTGGAGGCAAAGAATGTGGGTACAAGCTTTCAAACTGTCACGGCTGACTGCAGCGTGCTCCTCGGCTGCTGGTACTACGAGGTAACTTTGCATACACAGGGCCTCATGCAGATTGGTTGGATCATTAAAGATAGTATCGGTAAAGGCAGCGTCGGCGACACTGCTTTATCATGGTCCATTGACCTTTTTCGACGCATGCGCTGGCATAAGGGGCTTGCGGAGCCACTTGCGATCTCGCGGCGATGGAGTGTGGGTGATGTTATTGGATGCGCCCTGAATTTGTCTGACCGGGAGATGACCTTTTTCTTAAATGGGAGATCTATTGGAATAACACCGCTGACCTCTTGCACTTTCCACAATCTTCCTGTCGGTCCCGAAGTTGAGTACGTGCCAGCGATTTCGCTTCGTGCCGGTAATCACGTGAGTTTTAACTTTGGATCGTCACCTTTCAAATGTAAGCCGGATGGATTTAGCGCCTTAGGTGTATCCGATTCTTGGTGTGAGCGCATCGACACATTCTACAGCAATGAACGTCCCAGCTTAATTCTTCGTCGAATGCTTGTGATACAGCAACTGTGTCGCTCTATGGACTCTACAGAAGGAACGCCTACAAAAATGAACATCACGGCCTATTTGAAACCCTACCGCGCTGTGGTGGAGGTAGTAGATCGTTTCTGTCAAGAACCAGGAAAAGTCTATATGCAAATTACGCAAGAAAACTTTGAGGCATTCTACAAAAAGGATATCATGCCTTCCTTTCATACAATGTGTGGTGAAGACGACACGGGTGAACACGAAATAGGGAAGTTGTGGAATTACTTCTTGCTTCTGAAAGCAGTTGCACGTTTGGCTCAGACAACTTTACCCCTTCTCAACATCAATACACAAAACATGAGCCCAATGACAGGGCTGCTCCTGATCACCCGGAGCATCCTTTTCAGTCAATTGAGGAACAATATGGTGGACAATATGCTTAAGGAAACCAATGTTCACACAGAGCATTTACGTCTTTCTATCAATCGAATGAAGGCCCGTGCTGAGCGTCAAACATTTGAATCATCAGTTTTTGGCCAAACATTAATGTTGCTGATGGATCGCCCTCCCTCGTTTTTTCAAAACAACAAGCGTTTTTGGAGCACAACGTTTATGGGTGAGGGCGCAGAGGACGTGGGCGGACCTTTTCGAGAGCACATAAATGAGATCTGCCAAGAGCTAATGTCCACAAATCTATCACTCTTCGTACCTACCGCAAATCATGTTCACAACTTGGGAAAATGTCGTGGTGCCTTTGTTCCAGCTGCCTCTGCAACTGGGCAGCTTGAGCTCGCTGCGTATGTCTTCTTGGGAAATCTTATGGGTGGTGCTATACGCTCCGAAGAGCCACTGAGCCTCTTCTTCCCACCACTTGTGTGGAAATATATGTGTTGCTACCCCACTGTTGATAGCGATCTGGATGAGATCGACTACATTTGTTGGCAATGTATTCAAGAGTTCCAGGATGCGCAGACGCAATTAGACAGCAAGGAGGCTTTCAACGAGGCCTTCGATACGGAGTATTTCGTAACAAAACTATCAGACAACACCACTAAGGAGCTGATAGAGAATGGCGCAAATATTAAGGTAACTTATGAACGCTGCGGCGAGTACGCTGAAGCGCTCCTGAAGACGCGACTTCATGAGTTTGACCTCCAACTGAGCAAGATGCGAGAGGGCATGCTTCAAGTGGTACCTGAGCTGGTGTTGCTATTGCTTTCGCCTGATGAGTTAGAAAAGCGAGTGTGTGGTCAGCCAGACTTTGAAATAAGTGCTCTGCGAAAGTCAGCTGTTTATGAGGGTTTGACAAGCGAGGACCGCCGCGTTTTACTACTCTGGGCCGCACTCGAAGAGGCAACACCAAGACAACGGCGTCTTTTCTTGCGCTTTGTGTCCGGTCGTGATCGGATGCCGGTGAAGCTGCGTATTCTGCCGTTGCCTACTCCGAGGGATCCAAATACGTTCCTACCACGTGCGGCCACGTGCTTTTTTGCACTTGAGCTTCCCGACTACAGTTCTCTTGAGGTTATGAAAGAAAAGTTATACTATAGCATAGAAAATTGTCTTGATATTGATACAGATTTCAATGCAAGACAGATTACTGAAACAGAGGGGCCTCGTCTAGTTATAGGATTGGATGGCAGTAGTGGCAGCCATCTCATTGAGCATACTAATTTACATTCCAACGAATAAGTTCTCATGAGGTGGGAATTGTTTTGCTGAAACCTGTTCTTAACCAATTCATGTAAATTTTACTATTTCCAGGGTTCTTTTTTCAAACCTTTTAATTTTTTCCCCATGCCGATTGAGGACTTTCGGATGGCGCATCTGTAGCACAAGCAAATTTTTACGTTTCTGAATTAAATATTATTCTCACTCATCTCTTTAATGTGCTTGCTTATTATTGCTTGTTTGGTAAAACTTCACGTTCTAGCTATACATTTTTTATCTTTGTACTATACAGAGACTAATTTATGTGATACTGTATGACTGCTCACATCGCAAATTTCAGTACACTTATAAATAATGTTTTTTTTTCAAATGCAGATTCTCTTTGTGGGTTGATTTCCCCTTTTCATGGATTTTTAAAGCTGTTTGAAATCTATTTCCTTGTTTTTGAAGACAGTTTACTAATAATAAAAAGGAAAATGCTAACATATGCATTAATGGTATTTAGCTAGGCGTGAAATTTTTTTTGAAAATTGGTTTCTTTGACACATTAGAGGGATTACAAGCTTGGCGTTTCCAAGTTCACCTATAGCCCGTTATTTAATTCCTCTCACGTCGATCGCTTTCCCTCTCTGTGGAGTTGTTTCCGCAGTGACTGTGGGATTGTAAATTCATTGATCTCATCTACACATATATGTATATAAGAATATTAAATGGACTGTATACAGTTTCAGTTCTCTGTTGTAATCGTAGACGAGTCTGTACAGCAGGCCGACACCTAATTCACCACTCTAGGATGCTTGAAGAGTCGGTATCATAGCTTGATGGCCTCCATTTAGCCTAGAGTGTGCATTCATGTTAGGAGGCATGGCTGTGGATGCTTTTCCAGCTTCTTGTGTTATGATTTCTGCCTCTGATGCATTAGCACGAAGGTTTTAATGATATCTCGCACTTTTTTCATGTTTAGGAACACTTTATGCCTGTTGACATAGATCATGATCACTCTTGCAAGTTCCTTGTTAGTCGGTGACGAAGGGGTGGGGGTGGGGGAGAGAGGTGTACGTTAGACGCAGCACCCTTTCATGAAATGTGTCCTAGTGTACATAGGCTTCGGTCATTACGCAACCTTTACAGCACTTAGTACTGAATATGTTTCTCATTATTTCGCGTAATGAAAGAGCTGAAAGCTTGAGATTTTTCCGGAGTATCACATTCTTTTCTGATGCTTTAGTGTGAAGTCTTTTTATTAGCATCATTTTGATGCGACGACCTCAAATCGCGACTGTAAGCAGGTCTGTGTCAGTATTCAGTTCACTCATAGCTCCACTCATCGACTGCAGGCAGCATTTCTTGCTTAGGAGGGTAGGAAGGTAGATTTAGCTAGTACACTTTTATCAACTCCGTCATGATGGAGGAGAATTCCCTTATCTTTCCACCTCCTTCCCCTTCCCTCCTCACGAATGAATCATATGTCCTTGAACGGGTTGACGTGCAAGATGATCTTTAAGGTGTCGCTCTGTGGGACTTTCACTTCATGTCCAAAGGCTAGCCAATGAATTACAATTTTATGATTAGTTGAAGAATAAAATATTCATTTTCTGTTTATCCTTATTTACAGCTTCTTAGAATTTCAGTATTTCTGAAATATGATTCCTATATCATTATTTTTGAAAATATTTCATCTATTGTTAACTCTTGAGAAGACAATCCTCATCTAATCACTTTCTTTACAAAGAAAATCTGAATACTCACTATATATATGTCCATGCATATACGTATCCCTTTTTCAGTTGAACTACATTCATGATTTCGAATATTTTCTTCTGCTGTTGTATAAAGATTAAAGGAGGTCGAATAATATGTTTTCTGGCAGTAAGAATGTTCTATTGGTACCGCTTTTTGAAGCGGCTAGCGCGTACCAAAGTAAAGGGGTTGGTGTAGATATGACTATTAAGTCCGTACTTGGTATTATCAGATTGCTAGGGCTTTATAGCAAGGATGTCACTTTAAGGCAGAAGTGTGAAAAAATGTCAGACGTTATGGTTGAGTGCCGCATGCTCTGCAATTTTGGCCGTATGTGGATAACAATGCGCCAGTTTTTACAAACTTACCGTCTTCGGGGTCGCATGGGGGCTGTCTATAATTTGTTCTTGTGTCTTTCGCACCTTTTCCGTATTCCAGAGCAAGGTTTTGGTGATTTGAGCTACCTTCAAAAGGTAGTATTTCATCATTGGAGTCGACAACGGCTATCTTTCTTCTATCGTTTCTTCAAGTCGCTTTCACTGAGCTGTTGCTTCATCTCAGAGATTGCCCACCATCGAAGTATTCGAAAGAAAATTGCCGAGTCCACAACATCGAAGGAACGCGCCCGTTTTGAGATGGACCTGTGCGTGTGTGATGCCATTGCTGTGCGTAGCTTATGTGATATGTATGTGTACTTCAAGTGGATCCCAGGTTATACTCCGATACGCACGTTAGAATACATTTTCGGATCTATTTCGGGTATGATTGGCGTATGGCTTGTGTGGAAAGACATTCGATCCACTTCCCAATGCCTATCTCATCAAGAGAGAAAGCTGGGAAGCTGTACTAAATCATCATCTGATATGCTAGAAAAGATGTTAACTACTGGCGTTGACGTAAGTGGGGATGAAGTCTAAAAGGGATTATGTACTGCGGAGATAAATAAAATGATCAATTGGTATAATGCATGCTAATATAGGTGTATATAAATAAATTAACAAGCGATATTAAAATATTTCCTACTGAGTAAGCTAAAACAGTTTTTATTTTTTTATGTATTGTTAGAGCACGGTTGAGAATATGCACATAATGGAAGCCATTCAAAGGGCACGAAGATCTGAGAGAAGAACGTGGAAAGCTAATAGATACGTAAATAACACAATACACTCTAATTTCTAGTTCATATGTGATCGTACACATTTTACAGAAAGGGCGAGCGGCTGAAGAATCAAATGTATTTCTCTGAGGAAATAAAACAAAGCAATTAATTCGACGAAGTTATGCCGTACGTGTGATGTATTCATTAAACCGTAACACGTCCTTCTCCATGAAGGGGTTCAAAAAATGGAGGGTCTCTGACTTAAAGTATTTCAGGTCAAGACATTGTTAAAACTTCTTACCTTTGTATTTCCTCCCCTTTACTGCCTTGGTGCCGGTTGGTTTTAAATCTGCATAAATTTCTTTTTGCTTGCCGCAAATGGTAGAAAGAATAAGAGGGTAAAAATGCGTTCCGGCAAACACCGACTATTTTATGGTTTCCTTGTTGTTATTAAGTGGAAAGCCTCTCACTATATATGTGAGAACCTTTTCCATTTTTAAGAAGAAAGGGGGAGTACACATCAAAAAAAAAATGAGGAGTTCCTAACAGCTCAGAAGTAACGCATGATGTTTCAATGGGAATAGTAAGAATTTCGAGGAGGTCATATTTATTTATGCATTCAGCCCTTAGGAGATGGATGTGCTTTTTTTTACAGGATTAGTTCCTGTTAATCTGATACTTAATATTACTACAAAAAATACTGCACACACATATTCATTGATTTTGCAAAATATTATTCGAATTTAAGGGTAATTTTGAAGCTAAACCCTTTGGCGTAATTTATTTAGTCCAATGTGTTCCATTTTCTTTCTGTTTTTTACTTTCCTTCTTTTTTCATTATCTTCTTTAAGTTTGGTAAAGTGCAAATTTTAGGTCGTCTGTTGATTGTTAACTTATCCCTATTTCCTCTTCGGCGACTTATCTAGTGGTCAATTGCACTTGGCAGAATATACTTTTTTGCTCGGTATTGATACTACAGTGTTAGTTCTACGATTTATTTTAGACTACTCCAGGCGCATCTGAATCAATAATAGCCATATTAGTTGTACAGGAGTGCTGAAGAGGGGGAAAAGTGACGATATGAAGGAGGATTCCACTCATCCATTAATCGCCCAGTTGCGTCCAATTTTTGTGGAGCTGAGAAGTTGCACTTCGCAAACTCTAGATTCTGTCATTTTCAAGCTAGATTATATTGTCGAGGAGGAAAAGGACGCCTTGTTTCACCGAAATACTATAAAATCATCCTCAGGCTCTAGCGCCAAGGTCTTATTCAATTGGATTAATCAGCAAATCCTTGAGCTCTTCAATAAAGCAGATACGGAGCACGCTGGCGTTCGCGTTATTAATGCTCTTCTTAATGTTGAGTATATGGAGTTAAGTGAGAAGACGAAATTTTTTTCCGAATTACTTGTTAAGTTAGTGCAGAAGACGGACGACGTTGTAGCTGCTACGGATGCGGCACACGTATGGGGCCAACTGCTAACTAATGGTTGCAGTGTTACTGAAGGTATAATTGAAAAGTCCCTCGACCGTGCTACGACTTTGCTCTTCTTTTCCGGCTGGGATTCTGATTTTCTCGAAAAGAATCCACTTCATCAAGAGACTTTTGATACGGGCCGACCTGATTTGAGCCACCAGCCTCAATTAACTAATTTTTCAAAATGCACTAAGCTTTCGGGATGCCTATTGATTGACCAGCTTCTATGCTCTGTGCCTTCAGCTACAATTCCATACCTACCCATGATCTTAAGCGGTCTGCGCTGCGTTCTTGTTGATTGTAGGAAAATTGTTCGTTTGCATGCTGCGGACATGCTGTACAAGGCACTTCATGTGACCTACCGCTCTACCGATCCGGAGTTCTATCACCGTTGGCAGGACGTTCTGTTAAATGATGTTTTAAATGGGATCGTGTATGACACAGACTATGTTCTACACGGTGCCTTTCTCTCTTTCAACACTATTTTGGCTTCCATCGTCGCTTTCGAAGGAGAGGATCGAGCTGTTAGTTTAACGCAACATAGTGCCTCGGTTGTTCAACAAGTGTGGCACTTCATCAATCAACATATTGTGCCCATAACATTCTCGCAAGATATCCGAAAGGCTATGTTCGATACATTACCTCGTTTGGCTAAGTACAACATTGAACTGTTTAAGGAATTAACGCTTTTAAAAGTTCTGGAGGTAGCGGATGTGTGTTTCACTTCGACTGATGCAGCAGTGATCGATGAGCGCCCAATGCTTTTCTGCACTATTAGCGAACTCATTGTAGTGATGCCAACAATAGTGTTATCATTTCTGGACCGTTTGGTGGCGTATATTGAGATGTCCTTAGTAAAACGGTCTAATCGTGATCGCTGTGAGGAGGCAGTTTCTTGCTTTGCAATTATGTCCGAGGCAGCTCCAAATGCTGTGCGACCCTTTTTACGATGTATCCTTGCTCCTCTTTTTTCAGGCATAATTACGAAAAGGTTTACGCAAGATATTGCAAAGATCTGTACTGCTTTTCCCGAGTTACGTTCAACTTGTCTCTCCAAATTGCTAGAGGCTACTAAATTGCAGCTTCAAAACGCATACCTCCGGCAACCGACTTCATGCCGGAATAAGGGGTCCATCCCAACTGATGATACCCTGCAATGCATTTTAGAAAATCTAAAGGTACTTGCCAGCTTGGATTTCACAGGCTATTCCACTCTGCAATTCCTATCAGATTCCGTATTGCGCTACGTGTCGAACCCTCATGATGAGGTGCGTCGTGCTGCCATTGATCTATGTTTTAGACTTGTTCTATCTGGTTGTAGTCACTCGCCATGCCTACACACGGAGGAAAACTACATTGTCCATCGAGGTTGTGAACACATACGGTTGATTAATACCATCATCAAGAAGCTTGTTAATGCTGCAGTAGCTGATCCTGAAAGTGACATTCGTCTGTACACGCTTAACCGCTTCACAGAAGAATACGATAGTACCCTTGCTCTAAAAGACATAGCTAGTTCCTTGTTTCCTGCATTGCAAGATAAATATCAGAACCGCATTGCGGCAGTACACCTGCTTGGTCGTATATCGTGGCGCAATCCAGCGTGTATATACCCCATGCTGCGCCGTGTGGTGGTGCAATGTGTCACCGATATTCAGCTCTTTCATGTTGTCAAGAAGCAGGAGCAGGCCA
The DNA here is from genome assembly GCA_000331125.1 of Phytomonas serpens 9T. NCBI lineage: Eukaryota > Euglenozoa > Kinetoplastea > Trypanosomatida > Trypanosomatidae > Phytomonas > Phytomonas serpens. Next base: position 21,131 of record AIHY01000737.1, read on the forward strand.
CGGCGATTCTCAGTGTTGTTGTGGAGTCGGCTTCCGATATGATTCGCCCGTACTTGTCAACGCTATTGCATGATTGCGTGAAGCGACTGCGAGACCGCGACCAACCAGTGCCTGTCCAGACAGTTCTTCTTTCTTGTGTGGGGAAGTTGGCGCGTTATGCGGAGGGCGCAGATGTGGAAGTTGTGGCAGCTATTCGTCCTGTCGTGGTGGAGCATATTTTAGACTCCTCTAACATTCACAAGAAGCAAGAAGCAATTCGTGCATTAGTTGATATTATACGTACTACAAAGGAAGTAAACGTGTATGAGTCCCATCCAGAACTACTTCCGGTTCTCCTTTCTGCATTGCATGGCGGCTTCAAGGAAACATGGCCGGTGCGCCTAGACGTTCTGAAGCTCATGGGTGTTGTTGGTGCAGTGAGCCCTATACGAGTGAAGACGATTACGCGTTACCTACGGGACAACGGTATGGGTGGATCAAGTCCTAGTGAAGCCCTGCTACCGTTGAATGGCAACCGTGATGAGGATGCCATCGCGCAAAGCGTCATCAAAAATGTTCTCAACGTACTTCAACTACCTTCCCTTTCAGATGATCAGTGCATGTGCGGAGTGCAAGTTATTGCCAACGTTTTATCGGTTAAGGAGACCATTGGGGACAGTTTAGTTCCATTTCATCGTGACATCATCACCACTATCTTGTACCACGCGTGTAACCAACCGAAAGTACGCGACCGACTCTTAAAAGTATTATCGCGTATTGCGTACTTGATGGGTGAACATATTCGACCTTATTCCGATATGCTCCTTTCTACAGTCGTTAGTTTTTTGCCGTCTGCCGAGACACCGGTGCTAATGGAGGTTCTTTGTCTAGCAAGTGAGCTACGCTGGTCTCTCAAAAAGGAGTTTCGCCCACACTTGTCCAATTTGTTGCCTCCACTTCTCATTGCTCTACAAGCGGATCCAGTGAATGCCGGTGAGCCCATTTTTGCCTTTCTGATCGAGATGAGCACCCTTTTGGATAGCCACTTGCACAATGTGTTGCCTTGTGTGTGTGATGTGGCAAGCAATGCAAGCTATCCTGCTTCCTGCCGTATTGCAGCGGTGGATGCGCTCCGTCAATTTGCTAAAAGGTTACCGCATTTAGCCTTACATGCCACTCGCACTATCCACTGTTTGTGTCGTGTGTTGAAGGATTTGGAAGTAGTAGCCGTAAAACAACCTAGTGCCAGCGCATCGCATTTTCACAACGGAATCAGGAGTAGTGAAACTTCACACCTACACGAACCCATTTTAGATTGCTTAGTTGGCGTGACTCTCGATGCATTGCGTGATGTGGCACGTAACTTAGGGAGTGATTTTGCCAAGTACATCCCTATGGTATTTATTGTGTTAGAGATGTATGGTAGCGATGGAGATGAGGTGAAGAGCTTTATTTCTGCTGTGGTTCGTGGCGGAGGGCGGGTACTAGCTTCGGACGTCCAACGTTCAGTTGAGGAAGTATCTGAGCGTCACAAAACTAATTATTGTCCCTCACAACGCAAGTCTGGAGATGTTTTTGCTTCTCTTCTCACCGTGCTTAGTGCTCGTGACCGAGAGACGAGAGAGGATTGGAACTTGTGGCTAAAGCAGATAGCAGTGGAGCTACTCCGTTCTAGTCCAGCCTTCTCACATGGGTTTGCTTGTCCTTTGGCTCAGATACATGAGCCTTTTGCGCGCCATATGTTGCATTCCGCATTCGCAGTGTGCTTTGGTGAAATGGACAATGACACTCGTGAAACAGTGATCAAGATGCTCGGGAACGTACTGCGCAGTGAGCGAGTTCCCTCGGAGGTGCTCCAAGGGCTGTTGAATCTCTCAGAATATATGGAACGAATTGAAATGCGTTTTAACCCAAAGCAGGGCTCGCAAGGGACTTATCAGGGCCCTTTATTTGATCTCAAAACGCTTATGGATAGCAGCGAAAGATGCAATTTGTTCGCTAAGGCGCTTCACTACGTTGAGATCGAATTTTACAAAACTACTTATGAATATGAACTGAGTGTTATGCGAGGACGACCCAAGCCACTTCCGCCTGAGGAATGGAGCAGTCTGATCCAGTTGTGTGAAAAAAGCATATATCTATGCAACCTTCTTGGGCAGCGCGAGAGCGCCGAAGGGATGCTAAAATATATCCAAACCAATTTTTCTTTCTTAACTGGACGTGGAGAGGCTGAGCTACCACGTATCATGGACGCGCAGCTTTTTGAGAAACTGCAGTGGTGGACTCAGAGTCTTCGTGCGTATGAAGAAGGGCTGATCAAAGAGCCAAACACACTTTCGAGTATGTCGGGTTTCATGCGGTCGCTAGATAATTTGGGTGACTCAGGTAGATTGATGGAGTCATGGAAATGTTTCCTTCCGCGTGTTAGTCGTAAAGATGCAGCTGAACTCGCTCCGTATGGGGCTCGTGCAGCTTGGTTGCTACGACGTTGGGATGATATGGCTAGAATAACGGAATACATAACAGACGAAGGTTATGTGGGCACAACGGCGGTTTTCTATCGTGCGGTTTTGGCGACTAACCGCAAGCAGTTTCGTGAAGCTGAGCGGCTCATTGAGTTATGTCGCAAGCGGCTTGATTCCACACTTTCAGCGCTAGTTGCGGAGAGTTATGACCGTGCTTATGAACTTTTTGTTGGCATTCAGCAGTTGAGCGAACTTGAAGAATTCGCTTTTGTTGCTCGCAACTCTAAGGGATTAAATCATTGGCAGAAGCTTTGGGAAAAACGCTTAAGTGTTATGGCATATTCAGGATGGGCTGGCACCATAGCGAATCATACTCTTGTGATCCAGCCACGACAGGAGCTGGATATGTGGCTTCGTTTTGCCTCTCTTTCACGCTTATATGGACGCAAACAAACTTCAAGCGAAATTATATATGAACTGCTTGGTTCCCAGACGATCAAGACTGCGCTGAACCAGTCGACACCCCCAAGCCCTGCAATCACCCTAGCATCGTTTCAACATCTTTACGATACCCAGCAGCGTGATCAGGCGATAGAGTTATTGAGTATGTATTTGGAAAAAATTGAAGGTCTAGACGGGGCGGTGTGCCTTGACGGCGGGGAAAAGAGCTTGGCGTTGTGCTACTCTAAGCTTGCTGATTGGCTCTTGGTAAAGGGGAAAAATCAACTTGTTGACGGTAGTCATTCCTCTGTTTTCGACAAGGTCGCCGATCATTTGCTGCGAGCTACAAGCCTAGATGGACAGAACGGTGCTATTTGGCACTCCTGGGCACGTTTTCATCACAGCCTCGTGACGAAAAAGCATCACGGCTCGGACATCAAGCAAGATGAGTTCATTGAAAATATTATTTCTGCCATCGACGGATACATTCGGAGTATTTGTCTTTCACAGGAACTAGAAGATGTCTTAGGTTTCTTATCATTATGGTTCATGCACGCGTCACTGCCACAAATAAGGAGCAACAACACTCTCCAGTCAGGGATCCTTGAAATTCCTCCCCGGGTGTGGCTCAAGGTCATCCCCCAAATCATTGCACGATTGCATTCACGTGACGTGGTAGTATCCGACTCCGTTTATCGGCTGCTGGTCATTATCGCAAAATCCCACCCACAGGCCCTTCTCTACAGCTTAAATTTCACGAGCAGAAGCGGCCAGGGCTCAGGGCCTGAACAGCTCGAGCGCAGAAAAGCTGCCGAAAGAATTCTTTCTCGAATTGTGGAGCTGCATCATAATGGGGCAGCTATTGTTCGTGATGCTGCACTTGTATGTCAGGAGCTCGTGCGCTGTGCTGTAGGTTGGATAGAGTTATGGTTCGATGAACTAGAACGAGCGTGGCATCAGTGGGGGCGTGATAAAAGTGCCCACAATGTGCTGATGGCTCTCAAACCTCTATTAGATCAACTTAAATCTCCTCAGACCTTGGCTGAGTCTCATTTTGTCTCCGAATTTGGAGAATCACTGTATGGAGCATATGAAGCCGTAGAGAAGGCCGCATCGTTGGGTGACCGCATGTTTATGGAAGAAGCTTGGAGTCGCTTCAAGGTTGTTGTGAAGAAGATGGACGATCAGATTAGTAATATGACTTCTTTGGCCTTACAACTGGTAAGCCCCAATCTACTCCAGCATGGTAAGAATTTGTCTCTTGTTGTACCAGGTCAATATAATGAAAACGGCCAATACCCACGCATTGCTTCATTCCAGAGCATTCTTAAAGTAATGAACTCCAAACAGCACCCACGGCGTCTTTATGTTAACGGCACTGATGGCGCTGTTTACAAGTTCCTCTTAAAAGGACACGAGGATCTTCGTTTGGACGAGCGAATTATGCAACTACTCGATTTTGTTAACACGCTGTTTGAAAAGCATTCTACCATTCAACAACAAAATTGCATGATTCAAGTGTACTCAGTGACACCGCTCAGTGATAATGCTGGCCTCGTTGGTTGGGTTGACAATTGTGACACCCTGCATCAACTCATAAAAACTCACCGTGGCCACTCTAGAGATCTTTCTCGCGAGATCAATTTGATGCTGAGTTACGGTGTAGATCTTGATCGCTTAACGTGCATTCAACATATCGAGCCCTTTGAATTTGCTTTAGAAAACACAGAAGGGAATGATCTCATGAATTCGCTTTGGATACGGGCCCCAAGTGCTGAGTCTTGGCTTGATAGACGTACTACTTATGTTTGTTCGCTTGCCACCATGTCTATGGTGGGACATATTCTGGGGTTGGGCGACCGCCATCCGTCGAACCTCATGATACACGCATTTAGTGGGCGTGTTGTGCATATTGACTTTGGTGATTGCTTTGAAGTCGCACAAACTCGTAGCACGTTTCCTGAAAAAGTGCCTTTTCGTCTTACTCGAATGTTGATAAAAGCAATGGAGATGGGCGGGATTGATGGGCTTTTCCGACACGGTTGTATTGCTGTCATGAGTATGTTAAGAGAGGAGGGGAGCAGCATATTAGCACTGCTGGAGGCTTTTGTGCATGACCCATTAGTTTCATGGTGGCGTGACGAATCCAATGAGGGTGACTTGCGCCCTTCCAAAGGCAGTGCTCAAGAAGGACATTCTCAAGCTTCTGCTTACTCAACTTTGGGTGAATCATTCAAGCGATACTCAGTTGACTACAAGGGATGTGGGAATAGTTTGCTCCGACGTCCGGTGCGGCAGATAAGCATGACTTCAAGATCGGCATGCATAGGACCATTGACGCCTGGAGGAACTGCCATTAGTAGAAATTCCCCAGTAAATGACAGCGGGGATTCACGGCATCAGCAGACATCGAAGGCTCAGAAGGTGGTGCATCGCATCCAACAGAAATTAGAAGGTCGTGACTTTTTAAAGCCCTTCCCCAAACGGTGTGATGTCTCAATACATGATGGTGGTCTTTCTGTTAAATCTCAGGTGGCCCGATTAATTGAAGAAGCAAAATCGAACGCAAACTTGTGTCAGCATTTCCAGGGTTGGTGCCCATTTTGGTAAAAAACAAACATCCTAAGATAATTGGTTCCATGACTCTATTCATATTTGTGTGAGCATCATTTTTTTCCTACTATATTATGGGATCGAGAAGTGTATCCCATATTGTTTCTATGCTGAGACGAAAAAGCGGAAAATGGGAATATGTTGTCCAGTAATTGAAATATCAATCGCTTGTTTATTGTCAGTTATTGGGAATCCAAGGATAAAATGAGCTGTAATGTTGTGCATCTGCTTTATAGTATTCAATTTCTCAACCATTACCATTAGCCATGCGAGTACTACACATATAGGAATTCGAATATTATGAGCTAGGCCTGAAATGTTAATAATTAGTAATTTTATTTCAGATACCTTTGAAGTTCTTATTCTTAGTGGTGGTCTAGGAACCGATTTGGGGGACTTAACCAATCAAACTGGACATTCTCTCTGGTCGTGTAATGTTTTTATGAAGTCAACATAATTCGTTATCAGTATTCACGAATCGTATTCGAAAACTGATAGCCATTACATCATTGAGCATTTATCAAGTTACAGCATACGAACTAACAAGGTATTGTGATATATATCAAGAGGGGGCTGTCAATGTCATTGCGAACTCAGTTAAGGCGGCGCATGGGGCCTAGCACGACTTTTTGATCACGCATTCAGAAGAAATACTCGTATTTGTGGCTAGCTCGGCAGAACCGTATGAGCATATTTCTCAGATGGGACAGTGTAAAATGCTAATTAAGCCCAATATCATTTTTGCGGGAGCCTTTAGGCATTTTCATCAAACGTGCATTGCAACATTAGCAAGGGTTGTGTTGATGTTTAGTAGAAAAACGCAATCATGCGTGGAAGAAGTACTCACTATTGTAATTTCTTTTGGTGAATGAGTTCCCATTGTTGCTCGTATGGGTAAGCATTACTTTCAACTCCAACCATCCCAATACCAAAATTGCAAACGAAGCTACTTTGAGGATATTCTTTTCGTATTTAGACATTGAATGTGATTGTGAACATCAATATAAACTGTGTTCCTTACCATGCATGACATCTGGGGTGAAAAAAATATTATTAATAATAACAAACCCTGTGGGGTGTACATCAACTCTCCCAATGTCTACAACATAGCCTCTAAAGCATAGATCAGACAAAAACATTAGCGAACCTGAAGATATTTGCAGAAAATATGGATATACAATATGTCACAAGGCTTGCAAGATAAGTTGATGTCATCCTATAAATGAAACGGAGGATCAAGAGTTATCGATCTATCCTGGTAAAATCCCGAATAAATATATATATATATATTTATCATTGTGAGCTAATTCAAATAAATATTAATGCTATTAGAAGCAATGATAATACTAATATTGAAACATTAAGATTACCATTATGTTAACTAAACATAATTTCATAGTACAAATATCAACAGAATCACAAACTTTCTTAGCATATCATAGAAATTTGATCAATTGCATATAAGTAAGGCCTCAGATACACGAGAATAAAATTAAATAAGATGGTGCATTGCTCAAATATCCTAATAACACAATTAACAGAAAATATTTAAATAGATCTTGTAAGGCTGAAACTGAAGAACATAAATATCAATATTTTTATTCATTAGCAAAATATAAATATATATACATTATAAATAAAATAATAATAAAAACGCATTACTTAAATTAATACCCGTGATTGCCTCCCTTTCGGTTGCCTTTGTTCGTGCGCGCGTGTGTGCATGCGTACTCGTGGCGATCTATGGGGTGAGGGTTGTAGACCATTAAT
>AIHY01000740.1:0-12095 GCA_000331125.1 Phytomonas serpens 9T
CCCCATACCACTGTATGCTTGAAGCCCAATATGGTCACTTTTAGAGTAATTTAGGTTCTTTGACAAACTCTAATTCAGAATGCTGGGCAACTAAGTGACATATGTAATTAGACAGTAACAGACTCCTCGAGTGTAGCCAACTGGGCATCTGTCAGTCTAAGAGCCCCGCACGCTTCATAACGAGGAAGAATCACAAAGCAGCGCTGAAGGGCATCCTCAGGGGCTGGAGCGAGAATCACAATCTCGTCGTTCTCCTCATCGACGTAGCAAATTACAAAAAGTCCCGCCACTGGTGCGAGCGGCACCTCCTCGATGATTTCTGCATGGGAAAGCGCACAGACTAGCCGGCGCCAGGCGGGCACCGGATACACCCTCCGAACCCCAACCCCTGAGGGGTTTTCCAAATCGCCTCCGACGTACTCGACGAACTGCAGTGATTTCGTCGGTACCACCAACTTGGAGCATCCCAACAAAACGGTGTTTGGAGATCCAACGAAGTACTCCTGCACCCGAAGATCCGTTGTAGGGGATGTACATGGATGGGAGCAAGGCTCTGTGAAAGTAAACTCACAGTCCGGCAGAACACGCTGGATATCTTCTTGGAGAAAAGTGAACCAGTCCTCGCCAGCATCATCACGACTACTAACAATAACGACATGTGTTGGCTTAACGATTTCAATGATCTTTTTGTAAAACGCATCTTTTTTTAAATCGGGCAGTGGCGATGGAGCATCTAAAATGAGATGAGATCTTTGTGGCGCTGGGCATTCCTCTTGCAAATAGGCATTGCAAGTGTCGTAGAGCTGCTCACAAAAGTGAATGAAGGCGGAGACATCTTTGGCAGATGGGCACATTACAGACCCGGTATAAAACGAGACCGGCAACATTGTCGGAGATGCCGCACTTCCCGGCCACAGAGGATCATCGCGAACTTCGACAAAAGAAACGCATCCTGGGCTGAAGACACAATTTGATTCTAAGTTAAGATCAAGGAGAAAGTATCTATTTAATGCATTATCGTCCCTCCCCATTCTATAATCTCGCAAAAGATTGATAATTGTGTGTGCCGCGAGTGATTTCCCACTACGCTTATTTCCTATCACGAGAACTTTTGATGTCTTCAAAGGAACTAATGTTCGACGCGTGAACTGAACTAAAGGCACGATCCCTGATGGGTGCCTAAAGAAGTTAACAGCCTCCTCACTTGCAATGTTCGCCGAGCCTCCCTCCAGGGTGAACAAGATAATGGACTCCCTTTCCAGGTGTAAGTAGAAAGTGTAAGGACGATTTGCCTCAAGCAACACTCCAGCGATATGCAAGACACCAGTGAGTAGAGTAACAGTAATTGGTCCATTCCCAGCTATTGTACACTCCTCACCTGCGCTGAGCGTTAAACGACGTTGGTACTTAGGAATCATATCTCAAGAATAGTCGTATGCTTTTTGGTATTCTACCAAAATACTAAAGAAAGAAAATTATGTGGAGTTATGGGGATGTGAACCTCTTTAAGTAAATCTTTTGATGAATTTAACCTGCTTACTGCGCGTAGTGATAAATTCAATCCTTATAGAAATTCACTAACGAGAACGGTGTCTCTTGAATGTCATATATGAAAAAAAGTCGCTCTAGAATTACTTCTCATAAAATCACGAATAACCATGATTTTTAACCCTACATAACACAGTAGTCCATATTAATTTATCTAAGTTGCATTTCGAAGTCATACCTTGTTATATTTTTAGCATTGAAAAAGGATTAATCCATGAAATGATAGCAAAGGCCTTTCCACCAAAATCACTCTCTCTCATAAATGATGGGGAGGAGAAGGCAAAAGAATGGACAAAAAAATGCATCTCAACACAAAAATAGGCCTACATATCTTTGCATGAATGAGGCAAATATAATCGAGAGCCGTTCACCGTATCTCAGCACCACGCATGCCACCTTGACAAGGTGTCAAAAGAATAACTAAAAGTATGTAAACCTTGAATTGCAAAACGTATTATCTCACAAATTCAAATTATCACGGCTCAAATAAAAGAGAAAAAAATCTGAAATGCAACAAAATACTCATACAATTTCTCCCTATTACTTTAGTTATGATAGGTGGACTTTTTTACTTATGAACTAATGACTTATTTATTTAAATTTTTCAACTCTGACCTTTCCTTCAGCACCCCTTTTAGGATTTTATTTGTCCATTTTTTCCCATAATATAGCGAGAATAGCAAACATCTTAGCTTACTGTTGATACAATGCTATACTATGCTTTACAGTTTCTTTTTCATGTCAGATTCATAAAATACTAATCTACCCTCCACTAATCCTCTCTCAAACGGTACAATAGTTTAGAAATTTAGTGTGGGAAAAAGGAAGATCACACTTTCTTCTCAGTACCCTCTATGCGAAAGAAAATTTAGGATGCATATGAACGAACAACAACAATTGAAAAGAAATAAAAATGCACAACTAAGCTCAATGGCTTGAAATTTTAGCTTTGGAATTAAAATTAATAATTTTTAAGTCACGAGAGCTTATTCTACCCATGATACTTTTCCTATTATGATACCACTATGGCATGAAGTTTTGCTCTCATTTTCACATTCACTTAATTAAAATATTTTGAAAATATGTTACATGGATGGAAGAATAACGGTCATGTGAATGCGCAAAAGAATTACTTTTTTGATAGCATAAGCACACAAAAATAACCAAAATGAAAATTGGCGAATCAACTTTCGTCAAAAAATATATAATATCATTTATGTGTCTTATGCATTACTGCTTTCCATTTGTTGCATACTCTGTTATCAGATGCTTAAACTGAGAAGTCATAGATTTAGATGAGAGCAAGGGGGTTCTGTTGCCCAAGCGGGCACCGAGTACGCAGCCCGCGCGACGACCGACATACTTCCACCCTTCATTGGGCTCCTAAGCTTCAGAAGTAGCTCCTCCGCAATATACTCCATATCGCATGGAAATTGACTGAATGCACTAGTGAAAAGCTTATGTGCGTCTTCGTTCGAATGGACAGGACACAAGAGGGCAAGTACATCGTTCTCAAATAGTGACACCTCATGTCGCTGAAACCATTCATCCCCTTTAGACAGGAACGTTAGTTTATTATTCCGAAAGACGCATAAAACGCTGTGGCCTTGCAAATAAACATAAGTGCGTGGTTTTATAAAGGCAGATGAAGGGCACCTAGGAGCGATGCATTGAGAAGACACGAGAGGAGCCTCAGAAGGGCCTGAAGAAGTTAACAATGGTGGCACCTCTAAGGCAACGGCCGCATAGGAATCTGCTGCTCGGCATGACAGCAAGCGTTTACCACAGAAAAAAAACGGTTCAGACACTGTGCTTTTGACCGCACGCTCAGCAAAATGAAGCCCATCAGATCGAGGGGCACAAATGCCCTTGACGCTGGATAGAGGCTTTTCTAATGTGCGCGCGGTACGGGATAAAATGGTGCGGAGAAGCATAATGATGAACTTAAATATTTAGAATTATCACTTTAAATCAAAACTATTTAATATGCACAAGATTTAAAAACATGAAATTATATATCGAAATGGTTGTTTCTATTTCCTTTGATATTGCAAATAACAAATGTGGAAAAGGGTAGTTTACATTCAAGAGGAAGTTCATGAATCATTTTTTCCAATAACTAAGTTGAAAAAATCCACTGGATAATAAAACAGTATTTTTTTATTCCCTTAGTCTCGCTCAGTTTCTCTGCTTCCTTTTTATTCCCAAACAACCACTATAAGTCAAACTCATAACTAGAATGTTTGGAAGGGAAATCTTTGTATTAGGCTCCTTTCATTGTCTGAACAGAGTGGAAAAATCTTGACGAAAAAACAACGGAAGCGGCCCTACGCTGTTTGATGGTAATGCCGGCCCTGCTTTTATAATGATCCCTGCTGCGACATATTTTTTAGTGTCTCCTCGGCCGCCTTTAGTGTAACTACATCAGCTTGTGTTAAGCCAACCGCACGGTCTTCCCTCGCTAAGATGCTACGTATACACTGTAAGAGGTGCAGAATACAGACCGAGCGTTCTCCCCTTGGCATCCGCTTGATGACCACAAGCAGTTCCGGTACAGTATTACTAAGTGGAAAGCTTGTGTTCCCATAGTCATGCACCAATCGTGATAATGCACCGAAAATAGAAATAGGAGGTACCTCATTTGCAAGCAGCATATTCACAATTTCTCCAACCCCTTTTCCATCAAAGGAGAGAAAAAGTATAATTGGATAAACTGGAAAACTTTCTTGGAAATACGATAGGTACTCATGCAATACCCGTTTAACTGCCTCCTCAGCGGTTAGCCCTGCAGCTTTCAGGAATGTGACCATGCCAAGAACAGCGTCCGAAACGACCTCCTCAGATGATCCCGAATTAATTTTGAGGATGTCTAACTGTACGGCGGCCCCGCCCAGTGCCTGATAACGGCTAGCAATCTCAAATAAAGTCCTTCCCTCTAAGCAGTGTTGCTGAAGTAAGGACATATCCGATTCCATTACAGCTTTTGCGCAAATAAACTCACCTGTATAGCTGTTCATATGTTTGTCTAGCAACCCGGCTAATTGCTTTTGGAGAAGCAAAATGAACTGTGTGAGCTTGTCCGCATCTGATGGGGAATTTTGAAACGCATGCTCAATGCAAACGAGACGCGCAGATAATGGGATTGCAAGAGGTGCACGAGCGAGTTCGCCAAACAACTTTGCGGCAACGAGATGATTGCCCTGTGCTTCTTGGCTACAACAATAGAAAAAGCGCCCCGTCGGAGTACTGGAAAAGTTCATATCCTTCCGGTACTCTCCAACTAATGAAGCAAAGATTTCAATGCGCTCGTCGGTGAGGTTGTGCTGCTCCATCCAACTAAATACATCATCCCACAGAAGAGGTAGATCATCTGCATCAAAGATACACTTTAAGTTTCTCTTCAAAACACCTCCGGACGTTGGAAGACCTTCCAATCTATTGAGTAATGCATCGGTAACCGTTGGATCTAAGCGATAATGTTCAAGTAGGAGGTGGGTCGTCGGCAAAAGCTCCGAGCTTGCACCTTCAAGCAAATCACAAATATATTCAAACAACCCAAACTTCAAAACTTCACGTACGTGCTCCTTTGCAACCTTCAGGGCCTCTACCGGTTTTCCTCGCTGCACCCAGGAATGGATACGCACTGTCAACTGCGCTTTCGGAGGCAACAACTGGATCTCATGTAGGAGCTTCTCGGTGATCCTGAGATCCCTACAAGAGAGCAAATCGAATGTATAGCGCACCTCAAGGTCCGTGGGTTCATTATCACAGAGCGCCTGCGAGAGCGTGCCGCTGAACAACTCAGATTTTTCAGCCTCAATAAGAAGCATATAGAGCCACGCGAGGATGCTCATATGCCTGGCAAGGTCTAATAAAGTACTAAGGTACTGGGCCTGGGCGTCGATAGCAATATTCTGCGTGACAGGATGGTTGGCATGTGCTTCAAAACAGGACCACTTGAGATGGAGATCAGTCGCACAGTCTAACCAGCCACCCTGAAGAAGAAATGCAGAAAGCGCAGTGCAACTGTGCAATAGGCGCTGCCTCGACCGATTAATATCGCTTACCTGCTCCCAATGCGAGGAGGAGGAAGAGCAGATCTCATTCACCTTCTCCATCTCTGCTATCATAAAGTTGGTAAAGCCAATCGCTGCCGGGGAAAGACGGAGAGTTGACTGATCTTTTACAACAGGAACTAAAAGAGCATTCAAGCTGCTTGACACACGCTCTAATGAAAACCCACCTAGCACCGCATCGATGAGAAGCTCTGCGTAATATTCAGGACTAAGCTTAGATAGCAGCTTCTCACCCTCTATTTTTGAATCTAAATATTTTTCTCTCATTAATTTACTCAACGACACTCGTTTCAGCCCCATAATGGACGTACGATCGTTATAAATCCAAAACATCCCACGATCGGAGGCACCTGGATTCCCTTCAAAGCTCAGGCTACATGCCTTTTCATTGAGACTGATTTGGGAAACGACATCTGCTCGAAAATTTGAGTGCTCATGTAATGGTAAAGGTTGCACATTGTGAACGATTGTAATTAGGGACATCGTTAGTTCATCATACATAATAGTAGTGTTAGCGCCAGTGCATGCGTGGGAAACACTTATAGCACTGATGCTTGCAGGTAACTTCAACACTTTCTGGGCCTCCATGTAAAGCGTGGCCGGACTTAGTAACCCCAGTCGCGGTCTTTTGGAGACCTCACGTGCTAAAACAGGCACACGGTCGCCAGAACGCAGAACCACTATCGCTACAACTTCCTTAGCATTATAGGGGAGGACAGCCACAGCTTCTTGCCTCAAGTCCAACGAGCACTGAATGCGAAATTCACCCTCCTCGGCAGATGCCCAGAGTGAAATATCTCGATCAGAAAGTATCATTAGGTAGCCGGTGGCTTGATCGAAAAAACTGTCCCTGTGGGTCTTTCGTGAAAAGAAACTGGAGGCTATTGCACTCCAGTTTCGGGTGCCCTTCCACAGAGAGACATCAAGCTCATCGCTAGATAGCTGAACTGACAAAATTTGTACCGCGCAGTTTTCGTAACAAAGACCAAATAAGTCTTTTTTCATGCGGTGAATTCTTGACACAGATGCACTGGTGGATGTGTGAAACGTTTTTCTGACATAGTACTGATGATCCTCGTGGCGAATCAATGCGATGAAAACACCTTCCGCTAGGCCAACAACTATAAGCAAGGATCGGCTGCTAACTCTTTCGATATATGCATCATTAATGGCACACCCAAAAGGGGGAAAGGAGAAAGGCTGCTGGTTCTTGTCTACAATAATTATCCGTCGATGGCATAGCAAAATATGGTAACCGTTCTTGAAAAGCACCTTCCTACAGGACTCACCGAACGCACTCACAAGGCTTGGATCCCACAGACGCCAGAAACTCGTGCGCACGTAATAATTAGACGAGACTGGTCGCGCTACAATCTCCGGAGCACATCCTCTCTCTGTGCTATCTGGCACCTTGTATGCTGTAAGTGCTTCCTTTAGTGACATTTTATATAATGGTTCTTGCACTCAGTAGACTTTTGATATAATTAAATCATATATGAAAGAAACGTGGAGGGGTAAAGGTAGTTTATTCATTGTCTCATCAAAATGAATCTCCATCTACTCGTTGATACGATTCATGTGGTTATCATGGTTATTGAGAAAGGAAAGCTATGCATCTTCGAATACATGAAGCAAGTCCCATCTTATAGAGCTATGGCACAGTAATTTGGTTTCTTACAACCCTTTACTATACTCAAGCACTAAGTGCTAAAATGCGATGGACTTCAGCGCGAATACTGTGAAGTAAGCTTTCCAGCTCCGAGGCTTTCTTCTTTTCGCTTTGGCATCTCCTGCGTAGCTCCAATTCAATCCCAGCACGAGTATTTTTATCCCCTGATTGCAAAGCCTCCAGATAAGACTTTAGGAACCGACACTCCTCAAAGATAGTATTTCGTCGCCGTGAAGTTATTTGTGGAAGAATTTCCAAGTTGCTGCCTACCTCATACTCGAGAAACTGCTTTTCAGCTTGGAGAAGGTTATTATATTGACGAAGCTCTTCTAGAGTGGTTGATGCCGTCAAGGGTAAACTGCTTTCCATTAAAAACTCGATTTTTCTGCTAAGTGCAATAACATTTTTTAAAATAATATATGCTATACTGGTTTGAAAGAAGTCACAGATTTCCATTATACAATAAATCACATATCACAGTACACAAAAACATATTATTCTTTTACAATGCCTCATAATTTGACTAGTATCCTTATGTTTTATGATGGTTCTGCTTAAAAAAGTAATCAATATTTTACCATTTCCGGCGCTAGATGCGCATCGAAGAACAAGAGGGTTTGTCAGTCCTCTATGCGGTCCTTAAACGATATATTTGCATTTTAATTATGTATACATATATTTCTTGCATTATGCAGTTTTCAGTTTCATGTAGTGCTCTCTATTAATAGATAAAAATAAAATGAAAGCCACTAAATAATACATAAAAATAGAAAATAAAAAATTCTATCAGAATTAGTAATAGAATACTATTTGACTGAATATATAGCTGAAATAGTAAATGATAAAAAATTGAGAAATACCTCTGAGTTTCAAAATATTGAGCTCTTTCAATAACAGAAAAATAGAGCATAAAATAAATCACAACTGATCAAGTGAAGACTGTAGATCACAAGGCCCCCCCTCTTACCTTTTTCAGTCTACTGTCACCTCAGATAGTCTAAGTTGGCATCCATTCAAGCAGATAGAAATGAACAACTACTGGCGATCCAGCCTTTCATCTCCTCCCAAGCACAATGGCAATGTACTCATGGATATTTAATTAACTGGTTTTATGAATGACATGTAACGGTAGAGCTAATTTTTCAGGCTTCTGAAACCAATTTGCTGTTCAACATATGTAAAGGATTTTTTACCCATCTAATTCATATAAATCTATTGCATGAATCGAACAGCAACAGGACTGCCCTTCCATCATGGCCCAGGAGGACCATTGAGATTTTAGCTTGTTTTTAGGCATAGTTTACTTCGTGCTTAAAGTCAATGACACTGGCTCTTTCATGGGTAAATAATTCAACAATACTATTCGCCACTATAACTTACACAAGGTAAAATTTTGGAGTTGAATCCCCTCCCAAAGTGGGTGCATCATATTATTCGTGTAGGACATTCTTAATGTGAAAATTTTATTTTATCGTGAAACGGATATTTTTGGAAAATAATTGACAAAAAATGATAACCACGTTCGATCTCTCCGATTTAAATGAACAATATTATCAAGGTACAAACTGTGCATCACCTTTTTGTCATTGTAATTTCCTGTCAATCTGAACTGCATTTTTTTTAATCCTAAAGTAGGAATTCGGCAGGATAAATAATTGACAAATGCATCAAGATATGATGCGATAATCCTTTCCTTCCTGTAAATAGTCGGTCAAAATTTCTAGCACTGAGTGCGAAATACTTATGTATAGAATATTCGCTGGATTACACACATTGTAAACAGAATTTGTCTTTCTTAATGAAGACATCATTCGGGAATCAGGGATAGGTCGAATATCTGGGCTTCTTTACATATGCATATATGCTATCTGAGTTGATCCTCATTAAGACTGATAATATTGGCGTATTGAGATCGATCAAACTAGATACATGATCTTCCACATATGTTGTGAAAGTCAGAAGATCAGGCTCTTCCAGAAATGAGTTCTTGTGTGAAGAAAGCTTTATTGAAATAATTATTTCTATTTTCGCATTTTAAAAAAATGAAAGTGGATAATGACGAAAAAAAAAACATTACATATTTTTTTAATTACAAATCTCAGTTGACTCGAATGGTTTGAGATGAAGAGAAATATCGAGAAAAAGGGTTTGTAGTACATCACTAGATAATGCATATACAAAATAGTATACATAAATAATTCAAGTTATAAAAATAAACGAGCAGTAGTATATTTAGATAATTGTCTAGAAATTCCATTCGTCGGCAGCAATCCGCTTGAAGTCTTCAAAATTTAATTTGCCATCACCATCGGTATCTGCCTCATTAATCATCTCGAATGCCTCCTCCGGCTTTAGAGGACAACCTAAACGCTCCATTACAAGTCTTAAGTTTGTAGCTGATATGTAGCCAGTGTTACCTAAATCATAAAGCTTAAACACTCGCTTCAGTCGAAGCTCTTTTTCCTCAGGGTCATTAAGATGAGCTGCTACAAGAGTCAAAAATTCGGGAAAATCAATCATACCATTCGAATCAGCGTCTGCATCAATTAAATTTTGTGCTATATTTTCATGGCTTACACATTGTCCCATTGAGGCAAAAATTCGGCCCACATCCTCCGCGGTTATATTTCCATCACCATCCGTGTCATATGATGAAAATACTTCTCTGAGATTTGTAATCTCTTGTAAACTAAATAAATCAGCCATTTTATGCTAATTATAATGTCTATTTACTGCTTTCCTTTTGTTATTTAAAAAAAAAAATGATCCTAGTAGCATTAATATAAGCTCAATAAATACATACCAACATATCATCTAAAGACATAAATTAATATATATATATTTTTGTGTGTGAAAAAAATCGCAACCCATGTCAGTTGATAGAAAAGGAATTTTTTTTGACAATGGATATTCCACTCTAAATTCTGAAAAGCATAAATAATTATTCATGCTTAGTCTTATCAACATCATCTTCAAAATCCTCTTCATCCTCGAAGCTGTATAAGCTGATTTCCTCTCTCTGCTTTTCAGTGTGAATTCTTGAGCGCAAAACGGGGTTCCAGAGTTTATCGTCCTCAATGCTTCCCATTAAGGCACTACTTATTTCCTCATCGTGAGGAGACATTGTTAAATCAGCCTCAGTAGGAGCTGGCATATCATGTGCATGAACAGGTGTTCCTCCTTGCATTCCAGTTTGGATGTTTTTTAGTGTGTTGTATGTTACTTCTTTTCTGTCCATCATATGAGCACCAAAAACAATTTCATCTTCGTCCCTTTGCATAGCTTGCAACTCTTTCATCTGCTGTGATCTACGATGAGCCCATACACGTTCCTCGTGTGTCGTTTCTTCCCAGAAGTTATTGTATGGTTTTGGTATCAAGCTGTCATCTATTTTTATATCATATTTTCGAAGCACCCATTTTGCCTTTCGATAACCATCGACAACCATCATAAAGCAGTCCCATGGCTGATTCACGAATCGAACAGCACTGACTTCTTGATAAAGCATGCGACGATAATAGCCTTGCCAATCTGGCGGCAATTCCCTTAAACGTCTATATGCCCAATAAACAAATTTTTTTGCTGGTGCAACACTATCATGCGCGTACCAAGTCACCCTGTAGGGTGTAGATGACGGTACATTTCGTAAATTTTTTGCTAAAGGTTCTACAGCTTCGTCATATTCCATTTTTTCCCCAGTAGCAGAAGCTAAATTGTTATCATTAATTGCATATTCTTCAGCATTACGATAGACAGGAGTCATTTCAACAGGCTTCAAGGATTCATGTTTCCCACTATATGATGAAACGCTAAGATTGGTAGTTAAGCTCTGTGTAATTTTGAAACCAAACAATAGCCTCCTCATTGAATAAAATACTCAAACGTACAAGTCGAGTATTAGTCATAAAATAATAAGGATAATACTAGTAAGCTGAAAACTAAAAAAATGCATTCTACTTTTACAGCTTAAAAAAAAACTATTACTTCGCTAGTAACGTGGTTTTAGATAAAAATTAGAAAAAAATATATAGATACTAATTGGCTGTGGAACTGATCAAATAGCCTACGTTTTACCGATCATTTATATTATTTAAAAACAAAAATATGCAAAGTAAATAAAAATGATTTTAGGCTCGCTTGACGTAATTTTAAAAAAAAGAATGAAGGACATTATTTCTTTGTTAAACTAAAAAAATCCCATTGGAGCATTTTAAAAATATATATTCACAACAGAGAAGGTACTTAATGATTACTTCAAGAAAAAAATACAAATGAGCAAATCACATGAGCAAGTGGAAAATTAAAATTAGGAAAATTACTATATAAGACTAATGGAAATTTTACAAACAAAATTAATTACAAAAAATTAATAAAGATCTCCTCAGTCGAATACCGAACACAAGAGCAAAGAGTTTAGCAAGAATTAAAATCATTTTCGATGAAACAAAAATGAGGCTACTAAAATATTTAAATTTAAGAATTCGTAAATAAATTCATAATTTTACAACGACATTCTAAAGAATTATTTGAATCAGAGTGGTAAAACCACATAGTAATAATAAAATCGGTATGAATCAACGATATCATACATAAATGAAAATAGAATATTATGCGTTAAACAATAACTAAATATTCGGCTGCATGCCTTGAGCTAGAAAATTTAAAATGCTACGTATTTAGGGGAAAAATGTATGTTGTGCTTTATTAAACACTTTTTAAATGAATATATATATATATATATATATATATATATATAAGCTAAACCATATAAGTCATGTCTGTAAAGAAGGTCTACAAGGGGA
>AIHY01000745.1:0-30258 GCA_000331125.1 Phytomonas serpens 9T
GGTTCTACCTCCGCATGCGCTTCCACCGCGCGATAAGTGAACTGCAGCATAGTTTTTCAAGAAAGCTATCCTTTGATCGTATGATAGTGACGGAGGCCCATCCGAAAAAGGGAAGTCGATCTAACGACTTTGTCCCATCACCTTTCCCTGTTTCCTTGCCGCGATATTCTGGCAAAGACGTAAGGGGTTATACAAGTCATGGTGCAACACCTCGATCAACGCTGACAAGCCTTAACCAGTCTCAAGCTACTCAAGCCGAGTTAGGATACCCTAACCAACAGGGTCTCCACAGCTCATTAGAGCTCCTGAACACTCAACAAAAATATGAATGTCTTTTCGACGAGTCCAAACACCGTGACCAGATCGAACAGGAATACTTTAAAAGCATTCTCAACCTGTTTTTACAACAATCTCGCCTACAACGAGATCAGTTATTGCATCAGAGTGAATCACTCACTGAAGTCCGTGAGCAGCTCGCTTTGGGAACTGATGACACTACCTTTATAAAACAAAGGTTTAAGGAGAGAAATGAAGTGCTAGCGGAAAGCCAAGAAAAGCAGGCCGCTGCGGAAGAAGCCTTGCGTCTTTGCGAGGCGGAGAACATTCGTTTATTGATAAAACTCAAAGCCTCGGAAGACCGAGCTGCGGATCTCGAGGAAAGCTTCAACGCAGTGGTAGAAAAACTTGCGTCCTTGCAGAGCGCGTATAGTTCTATGGAGGAACGGTGCCAGCTTGCAATGAAGGCTGCTGCGGAGGCGCAGGGGGAGGTCCTTTCTGATAGTGTAGGTAACTTAAGCAATGCGTCAAAGGAGGGGCTTAGCACGGGGTCTTCATATGCAGCGAAAGATAACACTCAGGTCGATGACTTAAAACGGTATACCGAAGAAGAAGAGATAGTATTGGTATCAAATGCTGAATCACTTCACAAGACAGTATCGGATTCGATGCCCCTGAGAGGATTGTTACAAAAGGAGTTACATGCGGCATTAGATAAGATCAGCTCTCTAGAATCTGAGGTCGAACAGCTTCACACCGAGCTCGGTGTCGTGCATGCCAAAGAAGAACGCACCGCTACCCTACACGCTGAGTATCGCGAGCAACAACAGCTTGAACAGGAGCTTCTCCGGAAGCAAATAGAGAATCTAAATCGTTCTAACACATATTTGTTGACAGAGGTAGACACTGTTGTACGGGACTGTAATCAACGTGTTGAGCAACAGCAGGCTCTCGTCGCAATGCTGCGCAACGCGCTCGATGAGGAAACCAGCACCGCAGACCGCCGTCAGGAGACAGTGCACATGCTAGAAAACAGGCTTCGCACGTTGCAGGATAAATACAGTACCCTAACAGAGCGCAACGCGGAGGTCGAGCTATCGTATCAGTCGCTGGAGGCACGGTATGGACACCTTCAGCGAGAGTTGAACAAGCTACAGGGACAATACAATGAGGTGAGGGACCAGCTTCTCGAGATGGGGAGCCGAGTGCCGGAGTTGTATGTGCTGCTCGAGCGGGGAATATCGGAGGACACCGCAGCGTGGTTGGACAAGATCAAGCGGGAGAAAGCAAGCTTAGAACAACAAAAGAAAGACGCCCAAAACCTCCGTAAAGAACTCCTCGAGCACGTTCGAATCCGTAACTCAAATCTACAGGATGTCCAGCGACAGCTAGACGAGATTGTTGAGACATCTGCGCTCACAAATTTTGAACCGTTAAGTGCGGCGGCATATGGGGTTGAGGAATCGCAAGCGACCGATATTACAAACCTTACGATGAGTGAAGTTTCGCATATCCGCACTGAAACATCGTTGACCAGTATGGACGCGTAAACTGTTTGAATATGTGCGAGCACTTGAAGGTGTGCAGTAAAAATACGGAGTGGAGTCTGCATTTTTTTGTTATGGAAAATATACGCACATAATTTGTGAGGAGGAATAGATTAATGGAAAAAGCATATGCGATGCGATTTGAACATTTTTTTTTTGTAGTTATAGTAATTTTTATAATCATGGTTGCAGCGACTGCTGATGCATGTAAGAGCCTTTCTTTCCTTCTATCACCGGATGATATATGATGTATCGCCCAAGTCACTGTTTACTTGATTATTATGATCTAAGTTGCACTAACATTCATAGCTTTGTTGCTGATGCTATTATTATCGAGGGTGAGTGTTTTAACATACTGTGTTGCTTATGAACCTCTCTTGAATCTGATAGTTCACCATCATTATTATCACCAAAGGTGAGAACATTAGGGAAAAACATCACCAATCGTTATAAAACATAAAATAATTTCTAAAATTTCAAATTCTAGAATTCATGCTCTTTCCGTTTTTACAACATTCTTTAATATCTTTCTTTATACATTATTTGGCATTGATTTCGTGTGCTAACTAGAAAAGTGTATTATTACTTATTTTTCCCCTTTATAACTAGAAATGTTCTATGTAGGAGCGAACCGCCTTCAGACAATGAACAGATGCAAATGCGAGTTGTACTTTCCTTTAAAAGGTTATTTTCGCGAGATCATGTCGTTATGAATTAAATGATTCCCTGAAGAAAAACCTCCGTATAATTCCATACTAATTTGTGGTTCTCATTTAGAGTTTTATGAAATTACCCCAACTCCTTTATCTACTATTATTGACATTTATGGCAGAGACAATTGAATAGGCATGGAAAAAATATCGAACAGTTCTAGAGTTCATTATTTTAAGACCTTTCAGGAAATATATGCCCCAACAAAATCTTTGTGGAGTACCATAAAAGTATTTACCTGGAAACTCATTTATGGTGCGTTGGGGGGGTATTTCATAGGTTTACAATATCAAGAGTAATGAATGAATAATAGTATGGCGAAATTTGGTTCTTCTCTTTATCATTTTTTCCTTTAGAATTATCGTTACGTTGGACATCTAATAGTGGTATCATTTCATAAATACGTATATACAGGATACTTTTCTTCTATACGTATAAACACTTAGTATAACGAATTAAAGAGATTCATGCGGCCCGTCGAACGAAGTGAAAACATACTAGGGAAAAGCATACATGATTCAGCTTGAGGGTGTTTTGCTTTTTGCTCTCGATGTCGTCAAGGGACCTTATGTACACTGTGGGGCGCCTTATAATCCTTTTGCAGGACATGATGGAGATGACTATGCTACAAGTCGACATCTGAATGTAACTAATAATGCCTCAACTTCATCGGTATGGATTTTTCAGGACGAGGATACTGACGCGTGTAGCGAGGGGAACACCGTCGTGGATCGGATGCAGGGTGGGAATTCCGAGGCCCTTTTTAGTTCTGCTGCGATAAGTATGGAGTCCACCCACGGTCCAAACACGACCACCACTCCCACAGGTGACCGCGACATCAGGGGGCTCATTGATCTTTTCGTGCCGCGTTCTGAGTTTTGTCATCGAGTACTGTGGATTCATCCTGCAAAGTCGGGCTTTTTTTACCTATACTATCCTGAAGAAATCCCAGGTGAACACTACCAACGTAAAACTCTACGCTACTCACTTTGCTTTATGTTCCAGGTCGATCCTCAATGGATGTCCATCGGTGAGTCTCTCGTTCTGCGGCTTGTGAAGCCGTATAGTATGATGCTCCGCAACGTTGCCGAGAAATTAAGGTATGCTGAGGTAAAGTATGGGTACATCAGCCGTGCTCTAACGGCGACAAATGCCTTCCCTTCAGAACATTTCAATAATGAGCACATGGAAGTATCCCCCCTAACATCAGCCATAACTCGCAGCAATGCCCTTTCTAATTATGCCAATGAAGAAGAGATCTATGCTTTACCAAACACTGAGTGTGGGAAAAATACTTCGATGCCAGCCATAAAATTGGCATCTACAGGACCTAATCTTAGCACATCTCATATACAATACTCAAACACTACTCGAAATCAAATTGTTCCTTTTACTTCCTATAATTATCCATGCATAACGAGTGCGCTGCCATCCCAGTCTGCGAGTATACCAGAGGATATGGCATCGTATGCTGTTGATGTGAAGGGTGGGACCATACCTTGCGAAGTAAGGCCCATCACGGCACCCGATTTATTTTCCGTGTCGTCTACGCTCGATAAAACCCTTGAGACTTTCAGGGACATCTCTGCAGGGGGTGCAGGACTCCATGCAGATGGAGTCCCCGTAGAAAGGGATAAAAAAGGAATTGATGATGAGGATGAGGCAACCTCCAGGACCACGGTGGCAACTGGGGTCGTCCCGCAGAGCAATCAAGAGGATACCACGCAGCACACCTCCCGTTTCTCAGCCTTGGCGTCGTCTCCGGGCCTTAGCTCCGAATACATTACCTCCGATATGCTGTACCGACAACTATGGACGTCAGGAACATTCAATTCAATGTTCTCCCCGACTTCAGTGCCTGCCGTCGCAGCGGCGGCAACTCTCTATCCAGTGATAAATTGTTTCATTACGCCGCTGGTAGAACACCGGTGGATGCCTCTAGGGGAATTCATCGAGGGGCTCTATCACGTCCTGTGTAAGGCGAACCTTGATGAGGCTGCTATTGGGGGAAACTCCTTCGAGGTTGGCAACGCTCTGGAGGCAGTGGAGCGAAAGCAAGAGGCAGGCGTCTCTCTCGTCCGAGAGCACATATGGGCTCAACCGAATAGGGAGCCATTCTCATCGGCGTTATGTGCTACTAAGGTCATGGCCCGGGTGACGGTGTCATCCCCGCTTAAGATGAGCCATGAAGGCTGTGAGATACCATTGATGGTTACGGGAAATAAGGCGGAGGGTATGAAGAGGCAAATGGGCGACATAGCCTCCAAGGACAACTGTGGTGGTGTCTCTGCGACATTAGCTGACCGATATAACAGGCGGATCGAAAGGCGTGCGACCGCTTTGGCTGCACGCTTGCGTGAGAAGAAAGTCTGCGATCCCAAGTCTGTATACCTGTCCAACAACCTTAACATTCGTATTTCTCGCATAGCACCGCTTCAGGTTGCGGAGACGATTCGCCTAGATCAAGTCCCCATTCCCATTCTATCATACAGTGCGGAGAAGATGGAAGCCTTAGAGCAGATGGATCTTTTTGTTTACGAGGCGCTGAAGCTCGTGGACGGTTGCCGCACGGTGGCAGCTATCGCCTTTATTTTATCTATGAGAATGAGCGCACAGATGAAGGAGTTTTACAGCACAGCAGTGCAGAGTGTCGCTAGCCTAGCAACAAGAGCGTCTGTTGCCTCAAGCAGCAAAAAACATGCATTCCAAAACGAGCAACTCAAGAAAAGAAGTGGAGCACACGGAGGTGTAGCTAGCAGTACGTCGCTTGGTAACGGTATAGACGCGTCGTCGGCTCCCTTTAGCCAGATTTCAAAGGGTTTGCATCACAACCTCTCACCGCATGTCCTCGTCAGTGTATGCCACTATGCACCTACCAAGGGGTCGGCGGCGTTTGCATCTAATTCGTTTGTGGTAGCCCACTCAAAAAAGCGCAACACTAGCGGCAACTATCCCATTCACAGCATTACTCACAACCAGAGTGTTCCATCGATGGTGAGGCAGCGTCATCCACCAGATATGTTGTTAAATGTGCTTGAACGCGGTACAATCAATGTGCTAAACCCACACGTGCCTGCACTTTCTTCTCTTCCTTCCGAAACGTCGATGGTGTTAGAGCTTCCAGCCAACTGGAAGGTCGTCCTTAATGCCCTTGTGGAGGCTTTACTCCACTTGCAAATGTGCAATTTTGTGCGTCTGCTGGACTTGTGGAGCCCGCATACGTGCTATCAGGTCACCGATCGTTTTTATGAGATACTTACTGATTGTAAGCATCCAGCACGGGAGGCCATTGGCGCTTACATGCTACAAGCAACCGATCAGGTACGATTTGCACGACGGAAGATAGCACGCGGGCCGGGTGCGCAAAAGATAGGGAGCAAGCGCCATGAGAAGCTGAGATGCAATGCAAAAGATCGACCTGAGCATACGGGCACATCAGAAGGACTGCCCTCTCAGAGTAAATTAAGCAGAATAGGAACTGTGCAAAATCCCCCAAAATCATGTTCCACTGGATTGTGTAGGAAGTCTTCCTCTGATGAAGTGCACGATGTAAAGAAATCATCACATGCTTCCGAGACGTTTGTACCTCTGAAGCCACAAAACTCCTTGTCATCTACCATTCCTACTGTTACATCTTTGCTAACCGGAAGAAAACCGCAAGATATGGAAATGGGAAAAGCAGCTTCATCTTTAAAGTCAGCACTGCCACTCGGTGAAGATGGAGTGAGTGAGTTGCATTGGCAAAACAATGTCTCGATAACCATAGCCGAAGATTCTGCTTCTCCTGAGTCTATCTTATGCAACACATTTCCTCCCCCTGGCTCATTGGCGCGGCAGCACTCCCAGCAAGTGAGTGACCCACCCACAGAACGGCATGCAAGCTATGCTGACCCCCAAGCACCCACTCCTGCCGTTGCTACTTCTACGGCTACCAGCAACAAATACAGCAGAGGGGAACCTTGTGGACGGGCTGGACTCATACCAGGCGTGGCCATGAGCCCGCTTACTCTTCCTACAACTCCTTCTTCCCAATCTGCCTTCACACACGCTCAGCGGGGAACTATATTAGACCCCTCATCACCGTCACACGCATCGTCACAAGCGAGCATTGCTCTGAGCTTAGGAATTGGGGTCGGGACGGAAGCGAGATCCAATCGATGGTATCTGACGCTCTCGGCCGCTCCATTGAGTGCACACTTGGCCTTGAGAACATCTCCCTCTATTCCACTGTCCTTTCCCGCTGTACCTGGGGAGGACGACACCCCAATTACTAAGTATGCTTTTCCTGCGAGCTGGAGTTCACACGAGGGTAAGTTTTCGGATTTAATGATCGCAAGGAGTGGAAAGGCGGCAGGGCATGCTAGTGGCAGTGTGAGAGAGCCCATCGCTGATGATGGGAACGACAGCAGTGACAGCTTCATCTCGAGTACCACGAGCTCTGAGTTGTTGTCTGATATATCCCCATTGTCATCGTCAACCATGGTATCACTGCATGTACCGGACACCATGGCACCCACGAACAGTGATGGCGCAAGCTTTTTGGCTGCAGAGGCAACTGTGCACCGAAAGACGAGCCATCATCCGGAGGTTCACAAATCATGTCACCCTCCCGTCGTCGCCCCTTCCTCGCATGGTCGATACACCACATCACACACAGAGACGGAGATAAGCCTGGCGACGTCCGCCGCATTATGTGCGCTGGGTAAGTTCCAACACAACACGGTTGAGGCTGTGCAGCTGGAGATGCGGTGGCTACCGGCGTGGTCGGGTGCCTTCGCAGGTTGGGCGACTCCCTGCTGCTGGGCGTTGGTGGAACTGGCAACACTGAACGGCTGGCTTGAAAAGGTTTTTGTTTCATAGGTGTCCTTTTTTATGCGACCATTATCTTTAACTTGCACAACGCATGCTCCACCAGTGTGGTGATATGCCTTAGTCGCCTGTCGCTCTCCTTCACCTGATGCTTGTTGGATGAGGGTTTAGTCAATGACTTAATGAGCCCGTTCCCTTCGTTTGCTTTTCCTATAAAATATTGCTGTTTTAGAGTCCCTGTATCATATCATGTCGGTGCGCTTTAGTTGCCATTTCCTTGCTTTTCTTCTCAAATCCACTAAATTGTGAAGATCATATGTTGCTTTGTCTTTTGTCACTCACATGCATTACGAACATCGTCTTTTTGCTGTTTCCTATTTTATTTTTCTTTATTCCATCTTACTGGTTACTTATATAGACAAAGTAAGTTTCAAAGAAAAAATGTCGATGTCTACGTGGGTTCCTATTGCCTTCATAATCGTGATGGTGTCTTATATGCTGTTGGTGAGAAGGTATGCCCGAGGAAACGCCCAGTACGAAGCCGAAGCTTCTCATTCAGATAGCTATTTCTCTTCCTTAAGTGCGTTAAATAAGGAAAACGGTATCAAGGGTCTCCAAACCAATGTCGGACGTCCCAGACAAGCACGAAAGGAAGATTGATTGACTTAATCACCAGTTCTACGGAAAATTGCAAGCCGACTGCATATTGCTTGTTTACTAGTTGAGTAAAAGGGATCCTTATTGGTTTTATTGCATGTGTGCCTGTGCACTAAGACTGCTTGAGGGCAACATTTTGTCCATTGCTTTAAGTGTTGTAGTAGGCTGCAAACCTTGGAAATTCCGCTTATTTTATCTTCACGGTCGTCATATTTTAACTGTGTGAAATTTGTCACTCCTAGTCTAACTTTAATTTCACCGTTTTTGTTGAATAACCCTCTAAATTGGGCTCATCATAATCTATTTATAATAATAAAAATACATTAATTTTTATCGATTTGATGTACGACATGAACTTACAATTGCTTTACATCATTTTTCCATTTTGTATCAATTTATCCGATATTTATGTTGTCTAAACCGATATGTTTTTCATAGTGCAATTCAAACAAGCTCAAGGTCTAGTACTATAAGCTATTCACATATTGAGGGTACAAAAACATTGATAATTTACACCTATCATTTTTTTACGCTCATTTATTGGCGAAGTCAACTGGATCTGTTTTTACTGTTGTTTGGCGACATTTTCGATTTCGTAGCGACATAAGTGCGGAAAAATTTCACTCTATCTTTCCACGTTGGTGCGAACCTTGTGTGGAGCGGTGTATAACAGTGTAATCGGAATTTTAAAAAAACAGTTGAACAAAATTCTTCTTCTTAGTAGGAGATAGGAATAAATAAAATAGGAATGGACACGTTCTCGGCGTTTTCGACCTCGCCGTCGGCCAATGTAGCGGCTTTTCATGCGAACGATGGAAGCCCCGGAGGAATGGCCCCCAGTGGCGGTATGGTAGGGACTGGTGGTGGCGTCTCGAGCATGTCTCATCTCAGCAGCACGGTTTCGACAAACGGCATGCTAACTAATGGTAATTTCAGTAAGATAACCTCAACGACACTTTTCACGACTTCAGCAAATCCAAACGCACTAATACACTCTTCCCG
The DNA here is from genome assembly GCA_000331125.1 of Phytomonas serpens 9T. Classification (NCBI taxonomy): domain Eukaryota; phylum Euglenozoa; class Kinetoplastea; order Trypanosomatida; family Trypanosomatidae; genus Phytomonas; species Phytomonas serpens. Next base: position 9,003 of record AIHY01000745.1, read on the forward strand.
GGCTAGTAACACCAATGGTTGTAGCCGTGGTAACAGTCCGATAAACTATGCTGATAGCTCGTTGAACGGCGTAGGTACTGGTAGTGTTCGGGTACCGTTGGGGACCATACATATGACGAGCACTATGGACTGTAGCCCAGCCTCAGATGGTGTTGGAGAGAGCGCGCTTGAGAGCATCACACAGACGTTATCTGTGTTGCAAAACATCGCCGAGGGGCGTCATTTTGTACAATGGAGCGACTTGCTTGATCCCCAAAATCCAGTCGAGTCTGCTCGAAAGGTAAACGCTGCACTGAACAAGGCCCCTCTACCAGCGCGAAAGGAGGGTATCACAGTTTTGGCTCGTGGTATGACTACCCCAGCCCACTTAACTATCGTCAGTCAAATGGAAGAGCCGTATCGTAACGAGGTGCGTAATTTAGTCCTTCACGACCTTCTCAATCAACTATCTGTAGCTGGAAATGACCCGATGCCGCTGTGTGCGGAGATGCTAGCAGAGCTATCCCGGCTTAACCTTGTTCGTCTAAGCGGTGTGGCAGTCGCCATCGAGCGCTACCTTAATGAACCGGACAAACGTAGGGCGGGCATCGCACTTCTCGGTCGTGTCGCAGAGTATAACCGTGGAAGCGAGGCATTTTGTAGTGCACTCCAATCGACCAATGCGCTGCAACAGCTCTACTCGATGTGCAGGGATCCCGAATACGAGTACGACATCACAACAATCACGCAGCTTCTCAGCAGCAACTCGGAGAAGGTCCCGGACGCTTCCCTGTTTTGCCATTGCACCATCCCGCTATCCGCCCCGGTGACCTGCATGCATTACTTTCGTAGCCGAGACGAACTGGTTTCCGGGCAGGCCAACGGTACGGTGGTGATGTGGGGCGGGCCCAATCCAAATAGCGCGAATGTTAGCCCGCCCAATAGTAGTGTCGGCCCCACAGAGCAATGTCCACTGATTGCACGGAATGTCGTAACGCTCTCGCCGGACGGCATCGCTGAGCATTCGCCGGTGTCCATGGCAGGGCCACAGCGCGGGCATTATATGGTCGCCGCGGGGATGTCGTACAATGTTATGCATCCCTACGCCACCTACTTAGACGTCGCGGCTTCTCGATCTAAGTGGGTAGCGAACAGCGGCGCCTCGTTGCCTCAGGCGCTCTTACGAGTAATGCCTTGCGATGAGGAAACGGGCGAGTGGAGCAACGGCGACGTCTTGCTTCGGCCGTCCGACCGCGTCATCACCGCAGTTGCGGCACTGTCTAACAATACTATCTGCAGCGCCGAATCCAGTTACGGAGGGAATTTGTTTCTAGCAAAGCCACAGGAAATGCGGACCCCTAAAAGTTGTGCAACAGTTTCTAGTGTGTTTAGCCAAGATCACGACATCCAACTCATTAATTCTACAGACGGTAGGGTAGTGCATACTTTAGCCAATGCACATAGTGATTACATCACAGTCTTGTCAACCTGCGAGGATGACGAGGTGTTGCTGATATCGGGGTCCAGGGACAGAGCCATCAAGCTATGGGATACTCGTGTTAACAGCTCCACGGCCAGCACAAACGTGACCAATGAGGCATCCTCTTTGTCCTCACCCTCCCTCTCTGCTAAGGCTTTGTCGGCCTCAGTTTACAAGCTAGAGTCTTCCCTCCACACGGACACCATTAGCACTATCTATACCTTCCGAAACTTTATTTTTACTGGCTCGATGGATGGTTCGATGTTGATCTGGGATAGCCGTCGGACAGCGACACCAGTTACAAGTCGTAGCTTTATATCTCCTATTTTAGATATTGCCGCTCTGGAGGGCGGGCGCACCGCCGTCGCGACTGCGCGCGGACTCTACTTAATTTCTCTTGAGACTATGTCGGCGGTACATGTAGTGCCTAATCTTGCCTTCACACGGCTTCTATCCAATGATAGTGGTAATGTAGTGTTTGCTGCGGGAACGGGCGGTATTAGTGTATTTTCTCTAAGACGTTAGCCACTAACAAAGAGAAATGAAAATATTAGCATTGCTTTTGCAGATTCGCAAAAGATGGGAGGAGTTTCCCCCCCTATTAATCTCTCTGGACGGTTGAATTTCCTTCCCCTACAAGAAAAAAATGCCAAAAAGAGTTTCAGAATCGCCTTCGACAACCGTTTGCTGTTGAAGGGCTGCAAAATAGCTCCTGTTAATTTTCTTCGAGCACGCAACAAGATTCCGCAACGGGTTTGGATAGGGCCCCCATAAGTTAAGGTAGCGTTGCCGTCGAGGCAAGACGTGAGTTTTGTGTAAATTTGGTGGGAGCGGCCCTCGTGGCCATATCCCTAGACTGAGAGCTTCTGTAGTAGTTAAACTGTATGCCATTAGGATGTTGTGAACATCAATTAGAATGCTGTGTTCGACTCTTCACGAACCAAAACTCAGTCCACAATGTTTGGTTAAGTCGATAAATCCCATAAGTTTTTATTACCAATTCGGGTAAATTTATCTGCAGCAATTCGTTAGTAAACGTCGGTTTCGATCGCGATTATCTATCTCACTTTCCATTTGGTGTGGGGAAGACATCTTACCCGTTCAGATAGTAGTGCCGTTCGCCAGATGGGCTGATAAATTTGCACAGATTAGGGTAGTATCTTGCAGTTCTTAACGCTTTGCTTGAATACTCTTCTTCAGCGATGTCGGGGAAGCTCTATGTGTTTGTATCCACCCAGCAGCATTGCTGCCATGAGACCTAGTCAACTTTGGTACAATGGAAGAAGGGAAAGGTTATTGTTTGTATCCTTGCCTTTGCCTCGAGGGAACCGCGTGGGAATTAAATAAATCGGAAACTCCATGTGTCATGCAGAAAAGGTTTAGTTGATGGATAAGTAAAATTTCAAGAAAATGGAAAGAAAACAAAGATAGATTATCATCGCCATGATAAACAAGCTTAAAATAGTTTAGAGGTTTCTATAGTTGTTTTAGCGACTTTGGTCGGTGGATGCAGCTATCGATGAGCAAATGATAAGTACTAGCAGTTGTGCTTATGTTTCAATGATAATGAAAACCAGTAGTTAACCATATATATATATATATATATATATATGCATATGCGGTTCGGATGAATGCTTTCAATTTGTTTAGAAACAAAAAATAATATAAGAGTCAGATTAAAGCTTTTCAAAATTATTAAAAAAGACATTTGAAAAAAAGGATGCAACCGACATTGTGTCTCAGCTTAATCGATTTCGGATTACGAAAAAACTGAATTACATGATCGGTTACTTTATTGTAGTGAAGCGCATTGTGGGAAAAGTTTTTCCCCTAATGCTCTTGAACATGAAAAGCTTAAGTTGAAGGATATCTCGAAGCACAATAATTTTTTTAAAAGTGGTATCAACGGTTTGAATGAATGTAGCGTAATGGCGCTTTGCCGTGACTCTTCAGCATACCCCTTGTATGCTTATTTTAAATATGCGTGTATATGCTTCGTTTCTCTCGTTTCTTGTTCCTTATGAAGCTAAATTTGTTACCATATATTTATATATGATAAGTACGAATCTTATTGTTGTGCGAAAAGTTTCTGTTTTTTGATACATCTCTTGTCAAGCTATTCGTATTGGCTCTTTACTTTTTTCCCCTAATCTGTCTTATTTACTTTCCGTTTAGAGGGTGTGTACCTCATTCACATCTTTAACACTCGCTTTGCTTGTATCCACTCTAGGGATTAGCAATCGAACACCAATAGTACTGATAGGTTAGCTATAGGCTTACAGGGATGTTTCGGGCGTCAAGAAGAGTAGAACGCTACGCCTTGAGTGTATCACAGGGCGATGCAACAAGATTGCGTATTAGTGCATTCTGCTTCTCGTGCCGTCCATATACACCGATATATAAGCCAGACGACCCCACAGATCGCACAGCCCCGATACGGCATGCAGATGAGCTTCGTGCTCTGTGGGAGCGACAAATCCCAATACCAACGCTTGGACGTGCGATCGAGGCTTGGCTGCGATTCGGTAATGACCCTGTATTGCACACTGCCCTGCCAACTCGCCATCTTTCAGGCTATTCAGAGGGTGAGCTAGATACATCGAGGAGTGAAGAAAAGGTCTCTTCATCGCCTTTTGCCTATGTAGAGGACTACATGGGAACAAATTTGGTTCGAGATGATCCTGTGCACATCAAAGAAAGTGCTGCTGTTTGGAGGGAATACTTTGAAAAGAAGTTCACAATGCGTCTGCGGCAGTCTCGCCGAACAGCTTCCAACTTCATTGGTCGTCTAAATGCACCTGAAGTTTTTACAGATGAAGCCGACCAGCCGAATACCAAGTGGACGAGTGAGGTACATTTCCGAGAAATGGCTTATCTTAGTGAAACACATCTCAAGGAAAAGGTCACTAATCCTCTTCAGTTAGAAGAGATTTTGTGGTATAAGTCTGATGTCAATGCATTTCTGGCTTTCTTTCAAGCCTGCCAACAAGAGACTGCGACTCGTATCCCACTGCCTGTACCCTCGGTGTGGGTTTATGAAGGGGACGCCTGCAGGCTGTGGGCGGAGAAGTACTTACCCATTGCTCGCGCGGCACACACTTTTTTCAAACAGGTTCTTGCCGTAGATCTAAAGAAGTTCGACTCACCAACTGATCTGCTTAAGAGGGTTGCGTCGGCACTTCGACAGGTGCACGCCGTGCTATTACGCAGACGCGAGCGACAGCAACGACTAGGTATTTTCTGTGCACAAGGCTGGGCAGAGGCGAGTGTAGCGGAAAAAGAAGCATGGACTTCGAATGAGGTGGAGCGATGGCAACGCAGCGTGCAAGAAGGGATCTACGATCCAGAGGATCTGCTGGAACTCTCTGACGCTGACGGGAATAGTGAATGGTCAAAAGAGAACAAGGCTATTGAAGAAATCCTCAATACACCTGTCAAGGACTGTTCCTTTACCCTTCAGGAGTTTTGGATGCATACCATCCGCCGAGAGGCTCTGGAGACAGAGCATATTTTGGTAAACGAGCGGTTGGGTGAGATTGACGCTGCCGCACGACGGGCGTTATATGATACCACTGAATCCTATGCTTCCATTCTTGAGGCGTTGGAGGAAAGCGTCGCGAAGGGTTGGCTTGATATTCGCGCGACAGTTTTTCAGCCCCACCCCAACCCGGTTTGGTGTGCCCTCCATTATGTGAAGTTTGGCTCCTCTTCCATCGTGCAGCACACCAATACTGCTAAGCGACAGCTTCTCTTCCACTATGCTGCCTCTCTGCAAGAGGTCGCGGCGGCTGCCTTGCTCTACTTCAGCACCAAATCTCGCAGTGAGCGGCTGGATTACGCCTCCCCAAACACGCTGCGGCGTTCGCTAACGCAGCTCTGCGCGACCTATGCATTGGACATGACGCATGCCGCACAGCGGCCGATCTTGTTGAGCGCTGCCAACCTTGCGAAGGCGGAGGACATTATTCAACGAATTTCGAGGCAGATCGCACGACCGTTCGGGCGGCGTCGGCGCGCTCGCTACGCGCAGGCACGTCTACGAAACCAGAGGCTCCTATTCCCGGTGAGTGATGTCAGGATAGCGGAGGTGGAACCGGAGCTCCTCGGAGTCGGAGAAGATTTCAGGTCCGAATTGCATACATCGAAACAGCGGCGACCGGAGCCGATTTCCGTCTGGCCGATGGGCTCGCGGAAGGCTGTGCACTACCACTGGCCAACACCTATACTCGAGAAGCTTCGCTTGGCATCACAGAGGGTTGACATTGGTGGAAGCAAACTTGAAGGCCTTACCAACGAGCACATGGAGGAGCTGGAGTTACTGCAGCAACAAGGTGTGCTGGAAATATCGCTCTGGAGAAGGCGAACACGTGAGGAGATGCAGTCCGAGAAAGAGCAGGCGGATCACGAGGAAAAGGAATTGTCAAAATTTACTGAGGCTGTTCCTGAGCTCAAAGAGATTTCCGAGTACGCCAAAGCGCTTTACAAGCGACTTAATAGAGAGGAGATCGGTGCGAACCATACAGAGAAAAGCCTTGTTGACATTAAGAACAATGCAGAGGATGAAGAAGAATGGGTTTTTGCACTAATGCTAGATGATAGGGCATCTCTCAATAAAGAGGAGGCTCGAGAGGTATATTTACCCTTCATGGATAATACTGGAAAAGAGCTGAGGGAGGGGGAATATCGTGTGCGGGTACGCGCCTTCGACACGGAGACAAATCCTAGCGGACACCCCACACTGTGTAGTGAAGCCTTCTCCAACCCCTTTCAGGTTAAGGACGCGCTCCCAACGCTCCTAGAGAAGTTTCTTCAGATTACCCCGGGTTGCACTTTAAGCGAAACAGTAGAGAAGCGTCATAGCGAGGGTGTGCGTATTCTGGGAGAAAAATTAATTGACCTATGCGAATTTCTTCGCGAGAAGGGTGGTCTGGATGTTCCTTTAAATTTAGAGTTCGAAGTTGGTCAGGAACTGGATGCGAAGGGGACCTTCTCGTTTGAACGGCTTCGCACGCTGCTCCGGGGGAATAACCACCATCGGAGTTTGGCGGAGTACGGCATTACGGACGCCCAGCACGGCATCGAGTCAAAGTGCCGCGAGCACTGGACGCTTTACCACGCGGGTGCCAACGAGGAGGAGTGGTGCTGCGCCCGCCGCGCGGTGCTGGATGAGGCAATGGCGGAGCAACGTGACTGGTGGCTGGAGGATCCGATTTTGGAGGTCGAGGATGTCGCGACCGGCAGCGTCGATGACAATTTGGACCCCGCCTCGTACCCCACGACGATGCGCTATGGGGCGGATCTCTGCACGGTTTTGGCGGCCTCTGGAAGCACCCACGAGGGGGATCGGCTTCCCGTCGTGCCGGGCGTCGTCGACAGGGAATTGCGTGCGGATTGCACGATCGACGGCACGGGTGGGATCCTCTCGCTTCGGCTTGGCGGCGGCGAGGGCACCGCGGCGGCGTCCGTTTCGATGGATCAGGTACTCGCCGCCGCCCTGGCCGCAACGCAGCGGGCGCAGGATCGCCACCGAACTCTTAGCATGTTTAAACTTGGGCCAATGGAAAAGCAGGCGCAGGCTCTGAATTTTTGCGGTATCTACTCCAGTGAAATAGGTGGCAAGTACGCGCGGACGTTCTGCTACGCCTTGGGCAAGGCGAAGGAGGAATTGGCAGAAACGTTGGCGGTTGGCCGGCGCGCGTTGGGCACGGAGGATCTTGACACTGAGCGCCGTTCGGACAAGACTACAGTGGACCGCTTTGCCTCAGCAACGCATCCTGAACAGCGCAAGAAACTTTTCTCACCGCGTGTCACTCGTAGTGGTGTGATGTTGGATGATCCAACACCTGATCAAACCAGTACCTGGGGACGATAGTAGAGCTGTCCGAAAGGAGGAGGATGTGAGGGAAGTCCTCATCATTACTATTATTTCCTACGTTGAGAAGCTTGACTCTGCCTAAGAGCCGGAAGAGTGTGAGAGCTTTTTTTTTGCGATTTTCTCTTTTTGTTATTCCGTTACCTTCTCTATCGCATAATATTTTAATGAGTAATGGGAATATTCGATACCCTGTGGTCAATGTTAAATTCAAATAGTGCACCAGTTTAGAAGCTGCACGCGATGCAGACGGCAGCTTTGACAATCTGCCTTTTGCGATGTTGCCATTTTCTCATGTGGATGCTAGTTTTACATGAAGAGGTTGGCCCAATTCAGCAAAATTTGTGAGCTAGTAAGCATAATAAAATGTCTTAGTAGTCGCATGTATCACTTTCCAGATACGGGTACAATGCCATTGGTGGACACAGACACACTAGGCTGAAAATAAAATATCTTTTATGTTCCCTAATCTCTCTTTAGAATCATTTAGGTGTTCGGAAAACCTAGGCACGATAAATAGTAGTCAACGAACCGCGTCTGTGGCATTTCGCAGTTTCGTTTTTCTGCCCCCCCTCCCCCCCTGCAAAATAAACAAGAATAAAATTACAGTGTATCAACATTCAAGCACGATAGAATAAATAGACTTAAAAAAAAAACAATAAACTCACTTGAGATAGATGCAACGCTTTAGAGAGTTGTGGCAGAGCGGTCTTCATGCACGGCATATTGACGAGCTCATTAATGACTCCTTTCAGGACTTTGCACCGTACGCGGGGGCTGAACAACAGCGGATGTCCTTTGTTCGCCAACGCGACACCACAATCAGTACTTCGGTAATTATAGAGGACAGCGGCGATTTAGCCTTCCAAACTCAACACATGCAGGTTGGCTCGATGCTCTTTGGGACAACAGGAAACTATCAAGTCAGTGGGGCTCTGCGAGTGCCACTCCCGTTGAGTTCGTCTTTTCCCGACTCTACCGAGGGAAAGCGGGAAGCACAACTCCTTCCCAATGCCCCGCAGCCCCAACTAGGTTCCAGCCAGCGGTTCTTTTCCTCCACACGTGGCGCACAGCTGATGTATGGAATCAGCCAACCGCATACATTTTTGCCCCCTTCCGCTTTATACAGAAATACATTCGGACAGGTTGAGTGGGATCTCGATGTCGCTGCGCCTTGGAGCGGGCGGCATGTGTATGGTGTACGTTGTGGCCCCTTCTCGACACGCCTTACCTCTGCACCGAACCCATCCAGTGGAACGGCCAGCAATGAAAATAGCAGCGATAATTTGAGTGGTGGAAATCCTACAGAGAGAACCGGATCCTTCTGGCGACGCTCAACGTACACCATCGATTTTTCTTGCTGCTTTCCAATCAATCTATTCGGTAGGGAAAAGCCTGCTCAGGATCCAGGCACTTCAACAAATAAAACCACCGTCAATTCAACATCTCGGCAAGAACTTCCGGAAACACAAGATAGTAATCGACCTGAAGGGCCAGTGGCTCTCACCATAGGCTTCCGGCAACACTTCACAGTTGGGGATACACTTTTGGCGGTTGCTTTTCAGACAGATCGCACTGTAATGAATACAATACGGCACAACGGCTGCCCATATGGTCTGGATGCGGTACCTGTACCTCTCCGGGTTTCCTCCACCAGAGCCTCTGAGTCGGATGAGAAAGTTACAACGGATCTGTTTGATAGCAAAAATGATGGGACATACCCAAAAACAGGTGTGTGGAACTTTTTCCGTATTCCAGAAACAGCGGCTCAACTTCTGATCCTGCAAACGCTTGCGACATCAACAAACCAGGCGCTCGATGCAAGCGGCAACCCCACAAACGCAACCTTACTCGGCGCATCCGGCGTTAGTAGCCGCTGGTCCTCAATGCGCGGTGTAGACCGATCTAAAAACTCACCCAAGCCCTGGTACGCGCTCCCGACCTTGGTGACCTGCAATGTGTCGTTCATGAAACAGCTTGTGCGGCTAAGTGTGGCCTCCATATTTCATGATGAAAAGGTTGATTTTGAGGCAGCAATGGTAATGGATACGACACCGCTGATGCCTAACACCCCGACACTTCTGAAGCTTGGCTTTAATAATGCCGGTCGGTTAGCTCTTGGCATCACATCGCTGTTTAATGACGCTCTGAGCGTCACGCTTGGGGTGAATGCTATGCGTGGCAAAGATATGAGATTTGGGATTGAGGTGAAGGTCTAAGCCTCGATTTTGATTCCTCATTCCGAGTTCGGAGGATGTTGCTCTTGGTTGTTGATGTTGTAGTTGTAGAAACTATTTTGCATTTTGATCGGTTGTTTTTGCCTTTAGAATATCAAGAGGATTGAAATCTACTCTTTTGCTTTCATAATATTCACATGGGCACGAGTAGTATACTCTCGAGAAGCAAATCAACTTTTTTTCCGAATTTTTCTTTGTGTGTGAGGATTTTGGCAAACTATAGAGTGTAAATAGAGAATAGTGGCACATAGTCTTCTGGAGGGAATGATATTCTTCTGCAATTATATATATATCTTATCCTTTTTTTGTAAAGCTATAGTGTAGCTTTTTGGTGTTCTGGTAGATTTAACAAGCTTTGAAAAAAAAAAGTATAGGACACTTGCATTTTTTGGATGCTGCGACAATATAAGGACATGCTTACTTGAATTTTGAGGTAAGTCCTCAGTTTACTTATTGATATTCTTCTCTTCTATAATTTTACCTGTAGTTCGTATAAATCTTTTTTCATTCACATCATTAGGTGTTTCTAGACTCATTGATTTAAGTCATTAATAGAAAAAAATTAGACTAGTTTGTTTAAACTCTTATTTTTCTAATATTTAATTGATATCATAAAATATTCGATCGATTCATACTACTGTCTGGGGTTCTTACACACGAAAAATAAAGAAATCTAACATCTTTCCATGGCTAAGCTGTTTGGACAAGCAAACAGTGGAGCCACAAATAGTAAAAGGCGTCCTAAGAATAATGGAAAAGACTATAAGTATATTCTGAGGGCAATGCAAAACGCCTCCCCGTTGCATTTCCTCCATGGAAAATTTCGTGAGCTTATCCCTGGCCAGGGTTCCTTTACTGTACGAGGAAAAAGACTGAATGAGGGAGTTGGAGCGGCGGAAAGGATGGCTTTTTTGAAAATGATGTTTTGCATCTCAGGTATTTACATTTGCTTTGCTCTGTGGTCTATTAAGCAAGAACGCCTGATGACTAAGCCGTACACGCGGTACATTCCTGAGGAGCAGCGGTGGGAGGAGAAAATGTTTCCATCTGTCCTTGGGGTGGGTTTTTGTCAGTCTCTTAGTGGGGTTGCGTGCGCTACTTTGTTCATGGCTTTGAGCTCGATCTTTTCGACAAGAAAACCAAAGACCACAAACTCCTCCTTTGCAGGGGCTAAGGATGAAAAAAAAGGAAGATCTCGGAGTAATTGTGTTCACACGGCTCCATCCAATTTTTTGACATGCAAGTTTTCAAAACTGCAGGATGCCAGCCATATTGCCATCATTGGTCTTTTTGGACTCATCAGCACAGCATTTGGATATTTCTCGATGCGGATCTTACCTTACCCGGTTGTTTTGGCGGCGAAAATGTCGAAGATGCTCCCAGTGATTGTGGTAGGCTTTCTATGGCATGGTACACGTTATTCCATTGATAAAATAGCTTCCTGCCTTCTGATTACAGTTGGTATCCTCTGCTTCTACTTTACTGAGGAGTTGTCAGAAAAGCAAAAGGTAGTACATTCGGACTTTAACTCGACGCATTCGGCCGGAGCACGTGAAACCGAAGATGCTTCACGTTTTTTCCTCTTGAGTGAAATCGGTTTTCTGTTACTATTTTGCAGCCTTACGCTTGATGGATTTATCAGCGCTACGCAGGACATGCTCGTGAAGCAGAAGAAGTGGTCTGGGCCGAAACTTATGCTGGGTGGAAACCTTTCCTCCGCCTTATGGGCACTTGCCTTGATGCTGCTTTTAGAGTATGCCGAACCGTTGGGTGTAGTCTGTTCTTCTGTCATGAGAGTCTTTCCATTCGGCAGGTTCTTTGCTCCAGTTTGGGGCTTTGCACTACAGCACTACAGACATCATTTCATGTCTATCCGAAGTACGCTTGCGGTGCTCCCTGTCCCCTTTCACGAGCTGTCCAGGACGATCAGCTTCTTAAAAGCGTATCCTCAGGCTCAATTGGATTTGTTTCTCATAGGATTTCTAAATGGGTTTGGACAGCTGTTTGTCTTCTACACCATTTATCTATTTGGTACTCTTACTCTGACTGCCATGACGGTAACTCGCAAAGTAGGCAGCGTGATGCTATCGATTATAGTGTATGGCCACTCTGTTCAGCCCCTACAGTGGCTGGCATTCGCTATCATAGTGTCGGGCGTGATTTGGGAAGGCCTATTCAGCATTAAAACTGTTGCATCTCTATCCAAGGACTCATCTATCTCTGTTTCGAAAACGAAAACAATTTAAGCGAGTACAAATGGGCTATTTGTTAAAATTAATTCACAAACATAATGATTCACTACGATTTACGAATAGATTGTATCATCATTTTGCACACGATATATATATATATCTATATATATATATTTATGTATATCTCCAAGCATCACGTCTTCTGTAAAGCAAATGTGTGGGGTATAAAAAAGTATATCAAAGCTGTGTTCCAATATTATTCTTTAGCCTTAGGTATATGGTTGTTTCTATTGTTTTTTTGTTATATCCCATTGTACTTTATGTTTATTGATGCAACTGTGTATGCTGCAATTTCATTGTGCTAGTGCCGAATGGTAGTGAGCGTTCGAGACGTTTACAAACATTTCACATAAATAATGCTTATCTACTTGGATATCTACATGTATGGGCATGTATATAATCATACAAATGCCATTATGTGTCCCCATCTTGCCTTAAAATTGTTTACTTTTGTTATTGAATCTTAAGTTCCATTTTTTCCATTTTTCTATCTTTCGATGTTTGCTTGTTTATATCTATGCAAGCAGACAGGCCACACCACTCGGTATAAAAGCTAAGATAAAGAGTAGGAAAGCGGAAGTCTTGCATAGACTACTAAAATTTTGACGCATATTATATATATGCACCCTCAAAATAAGGCTGACTTCTCGGAGCGCATGATAGCCCTGCTTCGTCGTCGTACTGAGCAGAAACCCTTACCGAAGGGCTATATGTGCTGCCCGTTTAATGCCGAGCACCACGTCCCCATCGCATCCATCGTTACACACATTGAAAAGGTACACAACGGGGATGCCCTTGGACTCAACGAAGATGCCATGTACTCTTATGGAACAAAAGCGCGCCTAGACGCGTTTTTTGAGCAGCAAGAATTCAACTATCGTAGGTGGTGTGCTAGGGATTGCTCCTCTTCAACAGACTCATCCCTTTCGTCGTACTCGTCTAGCTACTCTACTTCCTCACAAAGTGAAAGCGAAAGAGGGAGTCGAGAGAGATGCAAAGGTAACGGTAAGAGCACGGGCAAATATAGGTCGAAGCACTTACAGCAAATGGAAAGCATCAGTGATGACACAGTACAGCCTTCCAATTCTCATGATATTGCCATTTCACCACATGAACATAAAAGCTTCGAGAATGCCCATGCTCATGATTCCATTGAACCACTTTCGCATGGAGGTAATGGGCATATCTTATCTACTTCATCATGCGCCTCGGGAATGAAGCGACTTGCCTCTACAAAGCAACTGGGTAATACATTAACGCCTTTGAGCCCTGCCAATGGGATAACGTCCCATCATGAGACGATTTTGCCCTATTCCGCTTCTGTTCACAGCAACCATGAGAAGAACAATGGATATATACCCCTTCGACAACAATATCTATATGGAGCATCAAATTTGCAGTTTCATCCTCAACTGCCTTTCAAACAGCAGGCACAGGCTCCCTTGAGCACACCAATGGGATCATATTCGCAGACCTGTGAAGCCAACGCATCAACAAGTGTCCAGCTTCAGGCGTCACTGAGTGCAGCCGGTTCACCGTCTTACGCGTCGCCGTTAAAGACGGATGTACATGTATCTGCTGGTGTGTGTGTATCTTCAGCCGTGGAGAAGCCCGTCTCGTCCTCCACACCTTCACTGTCGTGCCAACAAGAGAGTGCCTGGCGCGCGCGCAGTATTATTTTACAGCATCGTACCATCAAACCACAGTTTAATAATACAATAGACAAGGATACACCAGGTAACGGTTCTACTTCGGCTATTCATGGGGTCGTTGCTGGGGAGCATGGTGACAATGAAATGTGGGACCTCTGGTGCCTTCTTTATCCACATATAAAGGCCAATACTCCCTCATGTGATACATCTTTGGATGTTTGTGACAAGCAACCCGCAGGCGCACAGGACGGTATCCAGAAGCCAAACAAGATGCCAATTATTGATTTAGTTTGCCATCCTCCTCGGGTAGTGTTGATAATGGAAAATGAAATTATCAAAGCTGTGTTTCAAAATAGCCTAAAGGCTGACCCAGTGCTGATGTCTAAATACGAAGTTCTTCAATAGAACATTGATATGAGAGGTGATATGAAAGTAACGACTAATACAGAAAGGATAAATAAATAAAATTGGGGATTTACTAATTGAGTTTTTCATTCCGTGCTGGCATGGGTATTTTGAAATGAGTAATAATGTGTCTCTTTAGTCTATTTTCTTTACTCTTATCATCTAACATTTTTTCCCGGTATATTCAAGGGAGGTCTTTGTTTTTTTGAGGATATCTTTTAAGGTATCATTTTTAAGAGAAGTATATACCTCAATATATATTTTATGTATTAGTATCAGGAGCACACACAAAAAAATAAAATCATCAAGTATCAAAAGACAGTATAGAAGCGAGCAAAAATATTAGCTCATGGTGTATAAAAATGAAAATGAGGCTACTGCAAGTGAGATGAAGGCTCTCCTTGCGGAGCTTCAAGACACTGACGGCGGGTCGGGAGCTAACACCATGGACCCGCCCAGTCGGTCTATGGGTAATGAATCCAAAATGATAACAGAGCAAGTCCGCGGTCGGCGAACTCGTAGCGTAGTAGATAACCTTCCTAAACCCATGAGCGGTCAGCTTCTCACCCGCGATGAAGGAAACTCTTCGGGACAAAATATGACAGAACGAAGACGCAATTCCACGATGAACAGTGCCAAGACACCCGGGTTTTCTACCTACTCCATTTCCCCAACCAGCAGTAGTGGATTAGGTGAGCACTTCAGGAAACACACACCAATTCCCTTGGGCATTCGTTTAGCTCCGATTGATTCTTTAGGGGATAATTCAAAAGCTGATAGCCCGTCAACACAAAAATTGTCTAAACATAACTTAAGACCATTTACAGGCACGCTTCCTGGTACTCCTAGTGCTTTGCCACCACTTTCGACTGAGGATGCGATTGTCACTTCTCCAGTGATTGCACATAGTCCACCTCTTGATTCGGAAAAGGATTCTCTTCGATTTCACAGGAATCAGCAAGGCGTGACCGAAGGGGACGGGCTATCACAAGAAGCTGATCACCCTGTTCCAGTGAATGGAAATTCGAACAACACAACCCATTTAGGCGATTATAACTTTCAAGTTAACTTCCTGCCAATTATGTGCGCGCTCCATCTAACTCAGGGTGGGCTGAAGCCGCAACCACGCTGGGGTCACACCCTTACAGCTGTTGGCGACGATCAGCTTTTTATGTTCGGTGGTATGGAGGTAGCTAATGCAGAAAGTAACGCTTTGATGGTGTTTGACAGGAGCTCCAACGAATGGAGGCCGGCCTACGTGTTACCCAACGATGGCCCTACGAAGATGCGTTCATCATCCCCACCAGCTACACGGTATAACCACGCTGCGTGTGCCTATGACGGGAGCTGTGTGATCATTTATGGCGGCGTCGCGGTCCACGGCCATCTAGTCTATAATGACATCTATATGTATAATTCTCTAACTTACTCCTGGAAGTGCCTATGGCAAGGCCCACCCTCTGACACGACTAAAGGCCAGAGCGACAGCAACAGTGTTAGCTCTAAAAAACACCGGAAAAACGAGCCTGCCGCGCGCTTTGGGCATTCTATGGTAATTCGTGATGATCGACTTTATGTATTTGGCGGTAAAGTTGTGGGCCAGGAAGGCATAAAAACTACTAAGAGCACAGATGTGTATGTCTTTTCTGTAAGCTCGCGCTGCTGGAAAAAACGTATCAGACTAAATGAAACAGTCACAGAGGATTGTATAGATACAAAATCACCGAAGAAGCTTAACATCACGGTGTCGAGTATCACTGACATGGACAAACTGGTCAGTGAAGCTGGTAATCCGGGAGGTATGATGGAGCCGAAGAAACCGCAATCTGATGGATGCGTACTCTGTGCGCGAGCTTACCACGCGTCGACCGTCAAGGGAGATATCATGTACATCAACGGTGGCACCGGGGAGGATGAAAACGTCCTAAATGATACCTGGCAGCTGAACCTAAAAACGGGTGTATGGGCCTGCCTTCATAATGGCGATACCGGCGGTGCGGTCCCTCGAGAACGTCACGCTATGTTTGCCTGTGGTGAAGCCATTATGGTAATTGGGGGATGTAGTTCGACGCCTCAGAGCGCAAGTGTCGCGACGAAGTTCGCCCACTTCGTATCGGTGTTACCCTTGCTGGGCCAAGCGATCCCCTGTTGGATTCCTGTGGCGATGGGCAATGCCTCTATCATTGCTCCTAGCAAGAAAAATTTTGCTGCGGCGTTCTGCGGCGGGTTTGTTTACGTCTTTGGTGGCACGTGCGGATCAGAGTCGAGCAGCAACAGCATGGCATATTTTCTCGCCACAGACGGATACGCATCAGAGGGCGGTAATGATGCTGTTGTCGATAGCGATGAATCGCTACGCCGTATGATGCACGGTCTCCAAGACAAGGGTAGCCTCATAGTCCCCTATGATGTGCTGGCTGTCGCAGACATCGCTGGTGGTGACACTGGAGAAGACGGGGGTGGCAACACTGTTGGTATGAGCGGGAAGTCCCTGCAAGGTATGTCAGCGCCTCCGGACAGTCGATATCAGGTTGGTTTCCATCGAGTAATCCTGCAGCAACGGGCACCAAAGTTCTTGGAATGCCTCCTGGCGTGCCGTTCGGAATTCGTGGCGTCCATCACGGGGAACAGAAGGTCAGATCACCGCAGAGCGTCACAAACGCAGCACCCAC
Organism: Phytomonas serpens 9T; assembly: GCA_000331125.1. Lineage (NCBI taxonomy): Eukaryota > Euglenozoa > Kinetoplastea > Trypanosomatida > Trypanosomatidae > Phytomonas > Phytomonas serpens. The sequence goes on from AIHY01000745.1 coordinate 25,552, forward strand.
GTGGTGGCAATCCCATGGGTAGCAATACAGGAATGGGCATCGAAGCCATTTCTGAAAGTGGGGATGCGGTGGATGCGTTATTGCTAGATAAAGATATCCTTAGCAAAAGCTCTCTCCATCCCGTTTCTACTTCAGGATGCTCCACAGCGGTCGCACCGAATGATCTAATGGTTGGAGGAGCAACATCTGTCGCCTCGAATGGCGTAGTTTACTATGTACAGGGCAATAAGCGTGTTAAGGGATTGCCGCACCCTCTCACCGCCGAGGAGCTTCGATGCTTGTCGAATTACATCTATTGGGGTGGTCTTAAAGCGAAGTTTCGGCTTCTACTAAGGGACGATGATGACGACGACGAGGGTGCGCAAGCAAAAAGTGGAGCCTCCGCTGAGGTCACCGAGCGACAAAGGCTTCGATCCATCCTCATGTCTCTTCGTACAGCAGCGGACGACTATGACTTGAAGCCGCTGCATGATCTGACCGAAGCCCTCCTTGAGGGTGATAGGCATCGATTGAATGAGGCACGACAATATGGCATGCGTACCCTCCGAAATGATATGCTTCAATTTCTTGATACGGCGAAGGGTGCAACCGTAACCGTCCTCTTCGTCGACCCACATACTAAGCAGCGAAAGGCACATGCTTTGCATCCTGTTGTGCTGGCCAGTTCCAGTACTTTCTTTGAACAGCTACTTCGACCCTTGTTCAAGGAAGGGAAAACTAACGTTAGTGTAGATGGCGTAGTGGCCAAGCTGTCATGCTCAGAGACTTCTATTTTACGAAAGCGTCTCCCACAAGGGGAGCAGGAATTCCATACGGTCCCTGAGGATGCCAGATCATCCACAAAAGCCCCTCCTCAGTCTGGTTCAAGGACTTCGATCGTGGTGGGGCCTGTGTCGGTTCCCTTTCCTGCTATACAGATTCTGCTGCGTTACCTTTATACAAAGGAGCTCAATGTGCCACAACAACTGGCTCTTCAGACGATGATGGGCGCTCATCGACTGAACCTGTCGCTTCTCAAGGCCCATTGTGAGGCCATCGTGGGGCGCTCAGATGTCAACTATGAAAGCTGCTGCTCATTTTATTTCCTGTCAAAGCGGTACAAGGCTTCGCTGCTGCAAGAAATGGCCTTATTGACGGCAGTCTCTGGCTACTCCAAAGTGCGATCCGAAGCAGCATTTCGTGACTTACCTGAGGAGGATCGTAAAATTATTGATACTGTTTCGATGGAACTTGGGTCAGACACCTGGGTGCCACCACAGAAGTCAACTCAAGAGATCAAGCCCTTAAGTGAGTATGCTTCCCGTTGGAACGCCATTTCCCATCGGTGAGTTTTAGCTGAAATAGAAAGAAATATATACATATACATATATATGCTTGTTCACACATACACAACAAATGTAGATTTATATACGTGTATAATTAAGGCACATATTTTTGCACTGGTGCATTTCATTTTGATAGTATGATATGCACATTTAATCACCACACACAATCGAGATGTTCTGTTAATATTGTAGTTTAATTATCTTATTGATGTCTTTTTTCAAATTACTCCCCCACACAACTTTTGTTAATTCGATGGCAAATCAGGAACCGCATGCAGTGCAAGAAGTAGCGGTGAAAATATTGCAGAGGGTTAAGTGTAAGAATGTCGATTTGGGCTGAAAAAATGTCGGAGATATGGCACACATACTTAGTTTTACTTTTTTGCGATATGAAACAAACTCAAGCGAAAAAACATTTGATTTTGTTGTTAATGTTTCCCATTGGTTAAATCAACACTAGATCCGTAGTGTAATATTATTTATTTCACACGATTTCGTCAAGAGAGGGAGAAATGAAGGAAATACAAAGTATTTTTTCCTTTTTTTTATGATATATAATTTAATACTTTTTATTGCAGGAAGGATGTGCTACTTTTTTGAATTCATTGTGTATCTTAGAAACAAATGATAAGAGGCTTGTCTTAAATCTGTGAATGGATTAGGTGGATTATAAATGAATTTCTTTGCGCTTACTTCACATACAAATGCGTGCTACTCTTTTCCTTTTATGTTGATATTTAAAAAATAAAAACAAGGTGAGTGTCCAAGAAGGTGCAGCATATCCGCTTTATAGCACAGGGGAGGGAGTGGTTACTTTTCACAACTCTTTCACTGATATACTACCATAGTCAACAACGCTGGACGACATCGAAGAGTAGAGTAAGCAGAGGAGGGAGCATCCTATCTATTATCGTACTTATCCCAGACACTTGTGTAGAAAATGTTGCGGCACTCACGTATCGTTCGAGAGCTTCAGAGCAGCATCAATATCGGTCGTATGCATCTCGCACAGCAGTTCCATTCTATGAACGGATGGCAAGCGAATCAATGTGATCGTTTCGATAACTACATGAAGGAAAAGAGGGTAAAGGAGTACTATGAGGCTTTTGACCAGCGGGTAGAGCGAGCGTATCGTGTTGCAGCAAAAGCACATAAAACAGAGGTTTTAAATGCTTTCAAGCGCAAGCTTACTAGCAACAACGACAAGTTTACAGCTGCTACGATGCTCGAAATGAAAAACGCAGTTGAAGAACGTTTGAAATGGTTGCGCGACGTGTGGGCGCAGGTCGACGCAGATTATCGGAGCAATGATCCCGACCGACAGGAACAGGCGGCAAAGGAAATATCAGCAGCGCTCCACGGTGAGCCAGGCGACTACATGCGATGGGTATATGAGCTCAAGCGCGAGGAGCGATTCTCAGGTCCTAAGGAAAAGGCTGCGATGCACGCAGAGCTTGCGCATGCTGAGTTGCCAGACGTTTCCAACGAGGAGGTGAATCGCTATCATAACCTTAAGCTCAACATGTCGGAAGTCGAGCGTAATGTGAAGCTTAGGTATGACATAGCTGGACAACAGCATTGGGCGGAGCTGCAGGCAGTTAAGGATCAACTCTACGAGAAGAAGTTGGATGACGCAGCAAAAGTATACGAGGAGTTGTTGGATCAGGGCGATCGATATGATGAGAGTCGCCGCACCGCACTCGTGCGTAGTCATGTGGAGCGAATGCATCAGGCCCAAGTTCGCTTCAAAGCCGCAATGGCTCTTGAGGAGGAACGCGAGAAGCTAATAGAGGCCCATCAAGTTATGGAGGATGAGCGAAAGCGCATCCTTAAAGAAGAGCGTATCGCACTCTTGAAGGAGGCTGCTGAGTTAAAACAGCGGGGGGTGCCGAGCAAGGAGATTGAAATGCAAATGCGGACCCGGCAATTAGAACAGCATGCACAACGACAGGCGGAGTACCAGCTTAGGGAGCAGGAAGAAATCCGTGCCAAGAGGGCAAAGTATCTTCAATACATTGAGAATTTCAAGACGAGCGTTGAAGAGCGCGAGGGGCTTGAGCTTATGCGACAAGCAGTTCCAGCTTCGGATAACTCACGAAAGAATGTGTTTGGTTTTGCCGACGAAGATCGTCTAAGCGACAGTGAAACAGGCGTAGCCTCAGCACTTCAAGAGCGCACTTCGGCAATAGAAGATTCTATGTTATCTAGCAAACAGAGTGTAGCACCTCCATATGACTCTAACTCACAGTTTTCACCATCCACTGAACGTCGGGATTCAGCACAGAAGGACATTCTTTGGAGTGCGATATCCGCAGACACTTACGAAAGCCCTTTCCTTGCTATTCATCAGGCACGACTGGATGCCACGAAGGCCTATGATGATCTATATGCGAAGTTTTCGCCATTGAGCCTTGCACAGGGTAAGAAATACAGCAAACAAAATGAAGGGGAACAAATCGCCGGCAATGGAATGGATGGGATTCTCTTCAAAGGTGGCAGTAGGCCAGAACGTAGCCTTAACTGGGGCGTTAATCACACCGTGGTGCATGACCTTGATGGCGACGGCAACACCGACTACTTCTTTGATGGAACGTGGCATGTGCGGGATAAGGAGACAGGTGATATCGATTGGCGTTACGAGAGGAAAAAAGGCGGCCCGGTATTTCGAGGGCCGCGCTTCTATAAAATCGGCGCAAAGCGTGAGGCGGATGATCCAGGCTCATCTAGCATGGATCGAGCCCCATTTCATGGAGGAATGGGTGGGGCTCCAGATGGTAATAGTGGTTCAGGCCCGCGAAGGGTACGTTTCCAACGTGCTTCTGCAGACTCGTCGCCGCCCCAGCGCTCCCCATCCCTAGAAAGCTGGCGTAGTAGTTGAGAAAATTTCCCCTTTCTCTTCGAGAAAAGAAGTATGCTGAGCAGCGGGGAGAGATAACTTTCTATTTTGTCATTTGTTATTTCGGGATAACATTGCGGCAGCTAAGGGTGAGCCTTTGCTTGTTACTCTTCTTCATTTTCAGTTTATGTTTCCCGTATAGGTATACGTGCTCACATATCTTGAGCATATGATATAACTAAAACCAACAACAACACGATCAGGTGTAGTGATGTGGAAGGTAAATGTCTCTGATAACTAGCTTTTTCCCTTTGTCGTACATATTACTCTTCTTAACCTGCTTCATACCCTTTTGTTTGGTTAATTAAGACTTTATTTTTTTATACAAAAGTTCTTGCTTATCATAAATACTGAAAGGTTACGTTGCGATAACACAAAGTTTTTACGACCTACATCACAGGCTTTTACTTTTATTTTTATTTTAACCATCTTCACACCACTATTTGCTTTATTTTTGTTGCATACATTCCCCCCTCTCCTCCCCCC
>AIHY01000747.1:0-13339 GCA_000331125.1 Phytomonas serpens 9T
GAGGTAAATATAAATATCCCTATTACCTATCTATCTATATATAGATACATTTATAAATATATATATATACATATATAAATATATACCACTCTAGGCTCAGGAGTGTCATACGCATAGTGTGAATACGAAACGCTCCTTTACGTGTTTCGGTGGTTATAAAATACGAAGTGTAGATTGTGCAATAGCTTTTGGAGGTAGTATCAAATGTTGCCTCCAGATACGCCAGAAACCCCCCATGACACTGTTTTAGGCTGTCCGGAATGTGGTTTCTTGTGCTGCTCGATGAATCAGATGTGCCGGCACATATGCGAAACCCTACACGGACTGGTAAAATGCCCGCTGTGTGATACCTACATTGTTGGGAGAGCCTTCCGTGCGAGCATCAACAAGATTCTAAAAGCAAACAAAGCAAAGGAAAACAAAGCGGCGGTTTCTGGTACCGGACCTGCCACTGCATCATCGACAGATGCCTCCTTGCATACGCGATCTCCGATTTTAGCGATTGATGTGTCCAGCCACTCCCATCTTGCCCTCTATCCCAACATTCATATCAATGAAAAGGATGCATTCAAGCGATCAGGTAGACCAGAAGATTACGGGCTAGAACCTGTAAAAAAAACTGATGCAGCTAGTCTGCGATATGCTGCGTCAACACAACAATCTGCGCAAGCAGTGTGTTTGAGTAGTCAAGATGATACTAGCGGTATTTCTAAAGTAACATTTCGATGCATGGGTTGCTATTTTTGTTACGATACGTGGACTAAGATGACAAAGCATCTTGAGCATTCGACACACACATTACCACGTTGTGCGCAGTGTAATAGACTATTCATCTGCTTTGGTCCATGGAGACCAAACAAGCATGAGGAGATTACAGAGCACCTAGGTTTCTGGGGATTTTTTAATAATAAGAAGAATTACTTGCTGGAAAATCAAGGGCCTTCCCATTACAACATTCGAAACAAATTCACTGGATTTTGCGTTTTGCAATATACATGCGTGTGCGGCATTACTTTTACGCATCCTGTCCATTTAGCAGAACATTTGAGAAGTGTTCACAATGTGGATTGTATTGCAGATGAGGCTATATGCAAGACGTGCAATGCTCGTCTCACTCTAAGGGATATGATCCTGCATCTTCGAGCCCCTGTCGAGAAGAAACAGGAGCCAAATACAACAGAAGAGAGCAACCCTGAAGAAACTACTCCAATCCAAACTTCGCTTCAAGAAATTCCTGACTTTCCCTCTAATGAGCATGACACTGAGTGTGGAGGAGAAGCCTTTTCCGCGAGTCCCTTTCTTGCGCATCGCCCGCTGATTCAGCCTATCGAACAAAGTATCTTGGGCTCACCTTCTGAAGGAAAAGAACCTTTTTACATTGTGGTATACCAGTGCTGGGAATGCTTCTACCTATTCACCTCTTGGAAACGAATGTTAAGCCACATCATGACCACTAAACACTGTCTCAGTTTTTGTGTTGAATGTAAGGACTATCTAAGGCCCACGCAGAATGCGAGCAAACTGAGTAAGAAAACGAATCTACTCGCACACCTTGAACATATCCAGAAGCATAAAAACATTATTGGCCCTCCTGTGACTCCTGATTCGCTTGAAGTACTAATAGACGCCTCTGAAAACTCTCTCCCAGGTATGTTTGATCCTCTGCACGGACGTGTGTGCCTGAGTCCGGGCGCCGATGAAGCTATTATCTTTTGCTATCAATGTCCAGGTCACATGGTCAATTGCTATGAAGTATTTTTGTACTATGGGGACCTTGTCGAGCACCTAATCTCCACCGGGCATGGAAAGCACTCAGAAAATCCAGAGCTCCTCGAAGCGGCAATGCCAATGGTCAACTATCGAGCAAAGTTTACCGTCAAACAGCTTGTGAAACATTTTGGTTTCGTAAAATGTACGTATTGCAAGCGGCCATTCCCGCTGAACCGTTTACAGGTCCATGAGGCTATTTGTAAGCAATGTTCATTACATTCTTCAACATTGGAGGCGGAATAGATAATGGTGGGGCATCTAAATCTTGAAGTAGACATCTGTATATGTAATACTAATGATACTTGAATAATTTGGGGGGGAGGGGGGAAGGCCTTTGCTATAAATAAGTGAAAAATATATATATATATGGTTTCGGCTAAATAAAGCTCTACATGATAAGAGTACAGATCTGATGCGAGTGTGAGTAGTTGGTGTCCCTTTTCCTTTCTTTATGCAGCAGTGCACTAATTGGTGTCGTAAACGCAATACTGTGTGGTTTCATAGAAACCTCACTTTACCAGTAATTTTCTAATCTTTATCGAAAAGAAGACATATGGAAAGAAGCCACATTGCCATTTGTGGCCTTTACTGGTGCAAAGATTATCGATGGAAGTATTGCTTCTTTGGTGTTGGTGCTATTTTTTTTTTTGCCTGCTTTCTAGTTTAACACACAAATAATTTAGGAGAACGTTTGTTCCTTCAGTTTTAATTTATAGGCAACAATTAAAAGATCGATACGTCAGAAAGGTAAATGCAGTTTTATTTGGAGGATTTACCCTTTCTTTGATATTTATTGATACAATGTCATGAAATATATACTCTTTCCATCGGAATGACAATATGCACTCATTCTCTTTGGAAATTATTCAAATCTATACGTGACATTTTAGCCCTTACGAAATGAACAAAAAAATTTCAGATGAGAGAACGCAATACGTTTGTCATTAAAAATGTTTCCCATAAATGTCTTGTTTATTTTCAGTCTTCATTTTTCTAATCTTGTACATCTCCACCAACAATTACTTCGAACCGTGTTAAACGACCCTCGTTAAGCCGTTTGAGTGAATACGAAAAGGGGTAGGAATCAATGATCTTCATTCCAGAAACGAGAAAAATCGGAGACCTGATTTCCTCTTTTTTTCCGATTCTCCGGACGATTGAAGACTCAAGGAAAACGGCCTTCGGAGAAGAAGCATTGCATGTTACTTTCCTATTTTTCTTTTCCTTGTTGTCACGTCACACATTCCATTTTTCTTCACATGACTAATTTTTGTACATTGAAATTTTCTTCTATATGTATATTTTCCCTAATAGATTACCTATGGAAATTTAATTTCAGGATAAGAACAAAATGACTCTCGTACTGTACAAAAAAAAGTTCACATAAGTGTCTTTATAATACTTTATTCGATAATAAGCCTCTAACAAGAATTAGTTTCTTCTCTTTATATCTCTCGCTCAACTTAAAAAAAAAAATGAAATGTTTTCCTGTTTTTTTTTATAGTGCGTTTAATATTTATAATTTCACTTGTGAATGCCTGTGCGAGTTCTTTTTATTTGGAGTTCTCTCTCTCACCTTTCCCCCTCTATCGTCTATTTTATTTTATTTCTAACGGGTAAATGTTGAACACAAGGAAACTAAAAAAGTAACGGTCGACAGTGGATATTTCAGATATATAATGCAGGCAACTCAAGGTTGCCTTGCCAGTGTACTTTTGGAACCCTTAAACTCTTTTCTATTGATAAAAATCTAGTGAAGTTTTTGTTTCATTTTTTTTCATCACCCTATCTAAGGGCAGTAAACAATGTGCATAGGTTTACATGCTCCAAACTACGTCCATTGCTTCAAATTTAATCCGTAACATAGCAATTTTCGACAAACAAAAGACGTTTCTCTCCTCAGTGTATGCCATTTTCCCCGAATTGGTAATTTCTTCATTCTTATGTTTCCAAATTTATATGAACTGCATCAAAGTACATAATTCAATTATGTATGAAGTAATGCATATATGGATGTATGCATGATTTACATGCTACTACAGTTCGTGATCTTCAATAGTGTTTTCTCTCGCTGAACATTATATTTCATAGTAGAGTAGGATAACGCGAAGGTAAAATTTCCGTCGAGGTTGTTATGGTGAAAGCTTTTTGTATCGAGTGTGTACTAAAGGACCGCATACATATTTGTATCTATTTGTATAAGCTAGATGTCCCAATATTTAGAAATGGCAAAGACACTTCACTTAGCGCGCCAATGTGGATTGAAGTCAAACTATGAAGTTGCGCTAGAGTACTATAAGGTCGTAGGGAAGGAAATCGCAGAGTACATCAATCAAAGGGTGATAGATGATGGCATGTGTTCTCATTGGATGAAAATACAGGAAGCAATCGAAGAAGAAACGTCTTGTGTATCTGGAATTGTTGATGAGTTAAGGTGTTTGACAACCCCCGCGGAAGCAGCGCGCCGTGACCGACATGTAAACAATAGCCAAGAAAATCCGAGCTCTTCGATAGTGCCGGCCCATGTACCGCTACCAGGCCCTCGCACGCAGCGCACCGCTTGCCCCAACAATCCAAGTCGTTCAAACCCATCTCATAATGGGGATCTTAATCGTTTTAATCCTGCAGAGGGTCTACGCCGACCCAGGTACGATACAGCAACTCTCAGCACCGCTGGCGCTGCACGCGCTCCCTCGAAAAAAGCTTTGCCGCGCCGGGAGGTTCGCGGTGGGCCGCCTCGTTTGGGTAGAAATGGTGCGGATGCTCTCAACGGAGGGGGTGTGGAAAAGGTTGGCCGCAGTAGGCAACCCACCAATAAAAGCGTCGCAGTTCCACGCTTCACTGCACGGGCTGGGGAAGAAGAGCTTGTGCAGCTCATTGAGGCAGAGATGGATGGTAACAAGCTCTCGGTCTCGTGGAATGACATTGCTGGCCTGGAAGAAGCGAAGCGCCTTCTCGAAGAGGCGGTGGTGTACCCTGTGCTGATGCCAGACTACTACAAAGGGATCCGTCGGCCGTGGAAAGGCGTGTTGCTTTACGGCCCACCGGGCACCGGTAAGACGATGCTGGCAAAAGCTGTGGCTTCTGAGGCCGTGACAACATTCTTCAACATCTCTCCCGCCACCCTTACCAGTAAATGGCGCGGTGAAAGCGAGAAGCTCATTCGAGTTCTTTTTGAGATGGCGCGGCATTACGCACCTAGCACTATTTTCATCGATGAGATCGACTCTCTGTGTGGTCAGCGCGGTGGCTCGACCGAACACGAGGCGACGCGACGGGTGAAAGGGACGCTCCTCGCTGAAATGGACGGTGTCGGTGTTGACCCCTCAAAGACTGTGATGGTTCTTGGTGCGACAAACCACCCTTGGGATATTGATGAAGCGATGCGTCGTCGCTTAGAGAAGCGCATTTACATCCCTTTGCCTGACTCCCGTGATCGTGTAGAGCTTTTTAGAATAAACACAAGTTCGCTTAAACTTTCATCCGATGTTGATTTTGAGAAGTTGTCGAAGCTTCTGGAGGGCCACTACTACAGCGGAGCCGATATCACGAACTTAGTGCGTGACGCCTCTATGATGACGATGCGCCGCTTCTTGAACGAATCCAATAAGCACTCGCTTCGCGAAAACGCGGCCGAAATCGGGAGGCGCGTGGCGGAGCAGCCTATTACCATGCAAGATTTTATGAATGCATTCAAAAAAGTTCCAAGCAGTGTAAGCCCTGAAAACATCAAGAAGTTTGAAAAGTGGAAGAAGGAATTTGAGATAAACATTTAACCCTTTTGCGCACCGCATTGCTGGATACGAAAATCACTACCGCTCGAATATTTAAGCATGACTCCTCTTCTTCCCTCTATCTTTATCTTAATATATAGAAGGAGAAAGAGATAGAGAAGGTCAGAGATCGCTAGATATTCTTGGTCGAAGGTACCCTACTGTAAAATAGCACCCTATGCTTGGCCTGAAAAGTCTAGTTTTTCCCTGCTTTTGTTGCTACAGCTCGGTAGTCTATACATGAATCTGCAGGAATATTTTTTCTTTTCAAATTCTTCTTTAGCTCTATGATGATACTCCCCTCTTCCTACTCTAATAAAACGTAAGCTCGTGCTATTTCTTCATTATCATTATTCTATTTTCTCATGTCGAAGGCTAAAAACACACATTGCAAAGCAGGTATACGAACAAAAAAAAGGCAGTGAGTGAAATTATAGAAAATAATAATAATAATAATAATAAAGTATGTCCAATCACCCGCTTCACTTGGGTGATGTTGCGAAAAAGCGCCGGCGCGTGCGGGAGAAAAGTCCTCTGAACTCAGTTCCCGAAAGGCTTACCTCATGTCCACGCAAGGAGGAAAGCATCCCTCGCGGTGGTCCGTCTCAGGGTGTGCTTAACACCAACACCTCGCGTAGCCCCTCTCGCAGTACCCACTCGCCACAGTGGCAATACACCAGCGCACACAGCTGCTTGTTATGTGGCCGAATGAACTGCACGTGCCCCACGCCGCGGCCGGATCCGGACGAGGTCCGTCAGAAGCTGGGATCGCTCCGCCTTAACACGCCGTATGAGCGTGCGAAGGTGGCCCGCTACGTGGACGCGCTCCGCCACGACGAATCTCGCCAACGCCACAGGCTTGTGAAGCTTTTTGAAGCCAGATATGACCGTCTTCAGCACGCAGAACAGACGGCGCGAAAGATAATTACCTTCAACGAGCTAGAGAGTAGCAATCGCCAAAACATTATTCTTAGAGAGAAGCGGGAGCGGGCAGCATACCTGAGACGGCTCGACAAGCAAGCCACGTTAGCAGCTATGACCCATCACGAGCGTGAGCGACGGCAGTACATCAGCACATTGGAGCGGATGGAACGGGTGGGGCTCGTGTCGCAGGCTCATAAAAGCGAGAAAATTTCGTACCTTAATTCCCGCGAGGCGTGCTCACGGCAAACGATCCTTTTCAGCGAGAGTGGCGAGCGGAATGGCCTCTTAGCGACGCATCTCGAGTTTATGAGAGGCTTTCGAAGCGGCGAACTCGCGGTACGACAGCTTTGGATTACTTTCTATCAATCTCGTGAAGCTTTGGAAAAGGAGTGCACAATGGGGCTGGAGATGATCCTCGACACAGCGTTGGCCTGCAGGCGGTGCATTATTGATTCTATTGGGCAACGCACTGCTATGCTGGAGTCTGCAATGAAGGCACTCCGTGATATCGCCGAAGAGGAAAGAGATGCGAGACACCATATCCGGGAAGAAATGATGGAGGAGGGTCACTGTGTTGAGGAGCGCACGCGGCTTTTTTCATGGCAGCGAAGCGGGCTTGAAAAGATGGAGCTGTCGGTTCGCCAAAGTATTGTTGAAGAAATGGAGAGTTGGCTTCAACAGCTACATGTTGAGTGCTCACGAGCCAAGTGGGAGGTAGAGGAAACAGCCCATCATATGCAGGAAAAGCGCGAACGCATGTTACAGAATGCATTGACAGTCCTAGGCGCCATTGTCCAAGAAGAGTCAGACGCATTTGCGAGCCTTCTAGAGCGTAAGGCCCGTGAACACGAGAAACGGCTTCTCTGGATTGAAGAGAAAGAGCGCTCTCAATCCGCCCTTGTTCAACGCTCCGCTGCCTCAAGAGAATTCATCCTAATTGAAGAAGATAAAGCAAGACAAAGCCTTATGCGAGACTTCGAAAAGGCTGAAATGAACATTTTGGAGTGGGTTACTTTAAAGCAGCGCCGCCAGCAGGAAATGTGGGCAGAGGTAGAGGCAGAAAAAGTTGAAATAGGCAAACAAGAACACGAGCGGAGGCTTCATTTGATGTTTCTTATGGCTAGCGAAGAAGAGTCAATTCACCGTTGGGTGCATTTCCAGATGCAGGTGCTTCAAAAGAAAATTCACGAGGAGGCTAATGAGCGACGCCTCCTACTTCAGCAAGAGTCCGTTGACTTTGGGCTGCTAACATGGCTTTTTACAACAGAAATGGAAGCACATGTAGCACGTCTGCAGGAAAAGGTCGCGCAGCGAACAAATCTAGAAGAGGGATGTCTAACCTATAGACAAATGATTTGCGATGCGGAAGAAAGTGAATGGCAGAGACTACTTTCTGTAGAGAAACAGAACCATAGACGGATCTGGTCTGCGTATAAACAACACCAGCAGTTGGAGCTTCAACACGCCGAATCTCATGCGCGCGCGGTGCTCTGCCGGCGTGAGGTGGAGCACCGGCGGGAGCTGTGCGCCTGTATCGTCCTGGAGCAGCAACAATACAATCAGGAATTAGAGCAGTTGTTTGCAACACAGCAGGTGGGTATGGTAGCGATGGAAAAGAAGGCCAGACTCAGTTTGTTGCAAGAAGTAGAGAATGGCTATGAAAACATGTATGCTACAGAGCGTCAAGAGCAATTGGAGCTTGTTCTGGAAGCTGAGAGGCAAATCCAGGAAAAGTTGTATGCTATCCAGTCGTGCCAATGCGAAGATGCGCGGCTATATGACGATCAGGAGTTGCTTCCCGAACTTGTGGCCGACGAAGATGAGAATACAACCCTGACGGGCGGCCTCCCTAACATTAGTGCCGAGTACGCGTCTAGTATAAAGCGTGAACTCATTCTGCGCGCGCTGGGAAACCCCACCATCGCCAGGTCGTCCCTTTCCAAGGAAAGCGTCGACTCCGCAATGCAGGTCATCGATACCATTAATGGGAAGCGTGCTAAACTACAGGACGAGCTCAAATGCGCGGAGAAATCTGCACAGCATGCTGTAAAGCGACTCACCCAAGTTGAAGCCATGCTGGCCGAGGTGAAGGAGAGGAAGGAAGCCTACACATCGAAACAAACCAGGGATGCACAGGCTCATGAGCGCCGTCTGGCGATGGATAAGCTGGAACGAGATCGCGGTGAAGAAGAAATCGAAGCCAATCGTCAGTTGCTGATGACAGCACTTTCTAAACTAGAAGCCAAGAAAAGCACTCTAGAATTACTGCGGGCTTCCATTAACAAGCAGTATGGGCGCTAGTCATTGATTTGTATTTATTTATTTATTTATTTTACTCTTTTCTTAGACACGCAGATTTAGATTTTGATTCATTTTTTTCCTATTTACTGTTCTTTATTCATGGGCGCAGCGGCGTAAAGTTATGTTTACAGAGTATCTGTCCATTTAGAAGCCTTGTGCTGCCCACACACCAACCGAACACGTTAGAAAATAGCGTTATTAAGCATTTAGAATTATTAATACCCATCATTCTCTTTATATATTCACGTAGATGAAGAGTGACTTGTCTTTCCCTGCATCAACTCCTGGTTGGAGCTGACCCCTCTACTAATTTGTAATGCACCATATGCAATTTCCCTATCTATACGTTTTGTCTTTTTTTTTCTTTAGCACACATCTTGTTCTGTTTAATTCACTACGTTAACAAAATTTAAATTTATTTTAATATTTCATTTTCGATCTCTATGTCTGAAAAGTTCGATATTATTGTATTTGGAGCCACGGGTTACACTGGCAAACTAACCTGCAAGTACCTGAACCAGCTGAAGACCGGCACATGCACTTGGGGGATTGCGGGTCGAAGCAAGGAAAAGTTGGATGAGCTCGCGAAGGAACTGAAGAGAGATCAGCTGACGACCTTCGTTGTGGACCTCGCCAAGCCCGAAACTATCGACGCAATGTGCCAAAAGGCTGTCTGCATTATATCCTGCGCTGGTCCTTTCGCCCGACTGGGTATGCCCGTCGTGGAGGCGTGCATGCGCCAGCGAACCCACTACATCGACTCCACGGGCGAGTTCCCCTTCGTGCGCCTTGTGTCGGAGCGCTTCCATAAAGAGGCGAAGGAAAAGGGGATTGCGTTGGTTTGCTCCTGCGCCTTTGACAGTGTCCCTTCGGACCTCGGGAACTATGTCGTTCATCAGGAAGCCAAAGAGCCCTTGACAAAAGTTGAATCAGTCTACGAGGTGAAATCCGCAGGGCTCTCGTCTGGAACCATGCACACCATGCTCGAGCTGGCTGCCTACATGAAACAAGAAGACTTATCACCCTGCAGTTTGATCCCGGAAGGGGCAGTGCAGCCCATCGCGGCGGATACATGCCACGGGATGTCATACAATTCGACGGTGGAAAAATGGACGGGACCGTTCTTTATGGCTCCTTCCAACGAGCGCATTGTGCGCCGGAGTAACGCCCTTTCAGGATCTACCGCCAGTTATCTTGAGACGCTAGGTGGCAGCTTCTTCGATATCCTTTCCTCGAATGTTAAGGGGGGTATCTTTAAGCTCTCCATGGCCATTCCGTTCACTCGGAATCGTATCATAAAGAGCTTCCCCAAGGACGTGGCACATGGGCCTGATGAAGAAACTAAGAAGGCATCGGAGTTCAAATGTACCTTTGTAGGGATTACCCAGTCTGGAAAGAAAGTCGTGACTGAACTCTCATCGAACATCGATATGTACGACATATCGGGGGTATTTCTGTCTGAGTGTGCCCTCTGTGCATGCAAACTGGCTAAGAATAATAAAATAAAGGGAGGTGTTCTCACTCCCGCCTTTGCTTTTGGGGAAGAGCTCGTGAAGCGAGCGCCCGAGATTGGGGTAAAAATCACAACTCAAATTAAGAATTAAAAATAAGAAAGCAAAAAATCCTTTTTTTTAGTTGTCCACTTTAAAAAAATCAATCCTGCAATAAAGGGAAAAAAAGCCAGGTAATATATACACAGTTTTCTAATGCTTATAATAGTAGTAGTAGTAGTGGTAATATCAGTAATAATAATAATACGGGTGGCAATTGGTTTATCATTTTTCCTGAAAAAGTGGATATCTTTCGGCTGCGTGCCCAATAGTTAACTATTTCTAATATTTTCGTTGCCTCTATTGTCATTATACAAAAGTCCACCGTTTGATTTTATTTCGATCTCAATAATTTCTAATTTCTTAAATGGACAATTCTACGGTGGGTTAAGGCGTTTTGCAAGTCCCATGTGTTCTGATTCGCTTTATGTGATGGTTCACTCGTTGCCGATTCCCCTTTTCCCATCCTCCTGCACCGCCATTGCATTTGATTTAGGATGTGTGGCCCACAAGGGGGAACACAATAATTAAAAATAAATCATGCAAGACAGCTCTGAAACTATTATAGCATGGATAGTCTTTTCTGTTGTTCACATGTGTGCGGGATTAGCAACTATGGCACAATGCGGATTTTTTGTGCTTTTTATTCATAGCAAGTTCCAGAGCATCACTTTGTCTGGTTCCCTTGGACAGGAAGTTTTACAAAAAGAAAAAGTGCATAGAGTCACCTGGCACAACGGAGCGACGCACTGTTCAAAGAAAAAGATCTTGGCAGCGTAGATGTACTACTCGCCTTCCCCTAACCGCAGTACACTTCAGCGACTTCCATTTTTCATGTGTCTGCATGCTACTGGATGCAGCTACCTTGATCGGAAGTTCTTTGACATTTTCTTCATAGTGGAAAACCAGTGGCTCAGTAATGGGTTGATTGAAGTTATTGAAGAGAAATGCCGGGAGCTACGACACCTCTCGGGCACCTAGCCGAAACGCGTGATCGATGTTGTTGTGCGAAGCCAAAGGGACCCCGTGAACCTCCCTCCGACTGTGTGATGAACTATCCGAGCATGAGGGAGCGCCCACTCTGGCGTCAGTGAATGCGGTCTACATCACACAAAAGATATAAAAATCAATAAGAAGCTCCTTTGCATTGCCTTTTATCTTGATGGATCCATACGACGTGGCAAAGTATATCCAAATTCACGCTACTGTTCCAACTATTTTCCTTTTATCAATCTTTTTGTTTCACCATTTCGATGTGTATCTTTTTCACAGGGAGGGAGTCTAGCTTGCGTCATGAATGCGCCTTCTAGATTTCAGTTATTGACTTTGTTATTCGTCTTTCTTTCCGAGTTACCCTCGTTTGTTTCTCGCTAACGCATGATATGGGGTGAGAAATCATTTACGATTATTATTCGCTTACTCGCCTTTTCCACGTTTTTCCCCCTTGTTAAATTCGGGGCTTAGAGGTTTTAAACTTCCCATTGTAAGTTATTTAAATCTTTTGCGCTCGATCTTACACTTGTCTTGATTAAGCCGACAACATTTGCCTTGCAAGCTAGAATGCTGGTGGGGGGTTGGGCACGGTAGGGGGTGGGTGGGGCCTCATCTATAGGGAGAGGTGTCCTTCCTCTTCCTCTTCCTCTTCCTCCTCTTCTTCGACAATGCCATAATGTTCACGTCCTTAAGGGAGAGCACTCATAGAAGAAAAAACTACAATTGTTTCATATAAGTGCCTCAAGAAGATGCTGATGAAGCACAAATATAAATTTTGCCCATGTGTATCTCTGGTTTCATAGCTTTTTTTTCAAAGTTTATACGTAAAGGCCGTCCTAGAATTAGAATCTCTATTTTAGTCCCGTTGAGGTGGGTGTGTGTATTAAGAGGATGAGCCTAAAAGCGGAGTACATCCGTTATGATCGTCAAATCCGCTTGTGGGGGAAAACTACTCAGCAGCGGTTGATGGAGACTGAGGTGCGACTGCTAGATCTGCAGGGCGTGAACGCTGAAATAGCCAAGAATCTCGTTCTGGCAGGCATCAAATCCTTACAGGTGTGCAACGCCACGCAAAAGATCCGGGCAGCTGACTTGCGTAACAACTTACTCGTACAAGGAGGCAACGCGTCCATGACTTGCGAGGAGGCGGGAGCTGAGGCTTTGAAATTGCTCAACCCTTATGTGCATGTCCTTCTGAGCAATTTTGGTAAAGATGATGCAGAGAGAGGTCTTCCCAGGACGCGTGGTATCAGCGTCGCGCTGTTGCACAGTGTTGTGGAGCTGAATTCAGTCATCATGCACTATGGTGGCTCCAGTGACGTCGTTGTGCTCAGTGTCCAGTGCAATTCCTGCATACTAACACTCTTTCTATATCGTGACCAAATGTCAACGTTCGAGCAACAATGGAGGCAGCTTGTCGAAGACCCCATCTGCATTCGCAATAAGCCCGCGGTGTACCAGAAAATGCTTCTCGCTCTTCATCTTGGGAAGCCTTCTTCAACCTACGCCCAACTGCTCATCAGTGCAATGGATGTGATTGAGCAGCTGCAGCTGCGCAAGCTAAGCGCGGAGGACGTTGAGGAGGTGCTCGAAGTGAGGGAGTGCGACCCTAGCACGGTCACCTGCACCCTAGCAGGGGCCTCCGTGGCGCAGCACCTGATTCGTCACATTGGCGATGGGGGTGAACGGCCATGGCGCTGGATGGTATGTCAGGAGACATCGGAGGTCGAAGTGGGGTTTGAGTAACTATTTTGAGAGGATGCTTTCCATCAAGCATAAGCTCCAATGCGCACGGCGCCCCATCTTAAATCGAACGCACATCACACTAGCTAAGAAATGCACAGAGGAGAAAAATGAATGCAATAGACATCTCGGTTTATAGTATTATAATAGCAGGCAAAAGACAGACTGAATTAGCCCCTGTGTGAGAAACTAATGTGTCCTATATATATATATATATATACATATATATATATATGCAAATTCAAACCTTACCCCGACAACAATAGCTTAAGCTGTTCCTCTTCT
>AIHY01000749.1:0-10430 GCA_000331125.1 Phytomonas serpens 9T
TAGGGAAACGCAGCTCACGGTTCTTGCAAGGTTCCATCACGACTAAGCCCCAACATCAGTTTCTTATACTGACATCAGTAGTACCATTGCATAAATGAAATATGTAAATGCCCAAGATCGAGGGAACTCGCCGTGTCTTTGATCTTTTACCATTTCGAGCTAACGCTTAACTCTTTGAATTAATGCACCATCGCCGCACTTAGTCTCATGAGTAGAGGATTATCCTGATGTATTTGTGTATTATCTTATCTATCGAAACCTTCCAATTTAGTACGATCACTGCAGGAACACTCATATGTGGTCGGTCTGAGAGCGTTCTGTAGAGTTCAAATGGACTTTAGAACTCCACAGACTTCCATACAGTCTTAGAATAACTACTTGGGGCGCCTTATACTTTGACTGAGGCTTGCACAATGAGAAGTAGTGCAATCAAAAAATGGCTTTTAACTCGACCTGCATGTCAAACCCACTCCTATGAGCAAATCATAGGAGAATAATCAGAATAAATTTACATTTATATTTAGTGTGTTTCAAGTGAATTCTGTTTATCTTCCAAGACTTGTGCGATAGCAGTGAGATGCAGACCATGTCTTATGCTATCGCTTCATAGGGGTTTGGCCTCATCTGGCTACGACTGCGGAAGAGAAACCTGGCAGGTCCTCATTGCCAGCTCCTCCAATAAACGGCTTCATGTGAATTTAGACTTCTACTGTAGCTACCTGATAAAGAAGGATGACTACCACCCGCGACACCGGATTTGCTATTCATGTGTGACACCTTGCACCCCTCTTCATCCTCAATTTATTGAAACAAGATGGAGCCTGAGAGGATGAATTCTGACCAAAAACAACATACACATAGAGTGCATGCATGTGTACGTAGGGGAAATCAGCAGGATGTCCTTTATAAAATGTATACATGACTTTTTTCCCCCTACCACTGCAGAGAAGCCTTAAAGTATTATTTTCATTTGTGCGGGAATAATACTACTACTATTAATCTTCTATCTACTGAACTTATGGATGATCTGTACTGACAGGGTGAATGATTGTAATGTATAATGGAAAATGAACACAATGCAAAGATGTATGTACATTTTATTTAAAATCCATATTCACATTTGTATTTGTGTGTGTTAGATGGATGCATACAGCTACACACCTAATTGAATCTTTTGTCCGTTAAGAAAGTGAAAAGGGCTAATGATTTCTAACAACAACAATAACAGCGAAAAATAAGCTACTTACTCATACACATATTTACGTTTGCATCAATGTAGTGAAAACGAGAATGAAATCCGAAACTACATTTTGATTGGGAAATAGAGAAGCAGAGGAAAAGGCAAAAAAAAACGAACATAGAGGAGAAAACACAATACATACTTTCTTAATAAGACCTTTTAAAGAGGAGACAGGAGGGTACATAAAAGGAGAGGGAAGTAAATGTGTAGGAGTTGCAGTAGCTAAGTCATTACTTTTATATATTTACCCTTTCACTTCTTTCTATTTTTACCAACCTCACTTGTTTTAGAAGGGCACACATATCAACCTGAAATATTTCCGAATTGTGCCTTGTGCATTATTTTCCTTTCGAAAAGAAACGATAGCAAATATTATTACTCCCTTACTCCAATTCGTTAGCTTTCTCTTTTCACTATTTTGACATTTAAACCTATCACTACGTGTTTCCTCCGTTTACTGTACCCATCTATGCATTCCGATCTCTACGACTAACACCATTTGTACGTGCATGCACATCCGTATCGATGTGATGAAAAGCTAAACGCAAGCGCATCCCGAATCTTGGCATCGTACACCATGTCACCCCTTGTTGCATTATTTTATTTACTCACATCTACTCCTCTAAGTCTTATTCGTAGATGCGTATAACCAGAAGGAAAAAATAACAACACTAAGCAAAGAAAATATACGTTACAGACGATATGCATTTAATAAAATAGAATGCCACTAAAAAAAAGATGTATAACGTCATTTTGTCCTTCTTTTACTCATCACAAATTCTTCAGTACACACATTCGGATAGGACGATGGCCAGGAACCCAATCCCAACTTATATTCGTAATGATTGTGTACTTATTATTTTTCAGAACGATACTTTTTCCTTTTCCAAACGTATGAAAACATTGATATTTGAGCACCCTTATAAATTTTTACGAGAAAAATACCCCAAAAAATATCCACTCCAAAAATAATGCGAGAAATGATGTGGAGCAGGATCTTGTTCGATGGTAGTGCTCAGGGTCTTCGCAAAACTTCTACTCCTTTCTTTTATAGCAGGAAAATAAATAAATAGAAGAGGTGTTTTTCATTTGCCCATGCTTACCCAAATGAGTTATTTCAATATTTCTCTTTCAGGCGCAGGCGTAAGGAATCCGTTGATGCAATAACATGTGACCCACCCCCTAATACAGTGGTACATGAAACTCAATGAATCAATGTATACCACAATTATGGCAATGAAAGAGTGCAGGTGGTGACTGTCAAGAAACGCATCACCTCGGTCCTAAAATTTTCCTCTTTTTTTCTGCTTTACCGTTACAATGTGATTGTCTGTCACGTGAGAAATTTCTACACACACGACATGCAGAACCATTAAACTGTTCATTAGGAATCTATAACAGCCAAACTGCACTACTGGAATTCAATGCCAGAAATATATGGGTGCATATAATGTTTATCTTCATGATCAGTACTCTTTGTAGCTGCGTGGATGGGGTAGACCACTCGTCGTGCCACCTACTGCTTCACCACTACACAGCAAATCTGGATTAAAGTCCGTGATTTCCTTCCAGAATGCCTTGCGCAGATCAAGCACGCTCATCAGCATCCCCTCGTACGGCCATTGGAAGGGCTGTGGGCAGCTTGGCTCATCGTCTTCGTCGTGCAAATGTGCAAGAAACGGATGCGCCAGCATTTCCACTGCACTTGGACGTTTAAGCGGATCCAGTGTCCACAGCTTGGCGAGAAAATCCATCCCATCTTTGCTGCTAGCAAGGCCTGGCACAAGTTTAGGAATGTTTAAGGAACCCTCTGGAAGCCCATTCAGCTTCTCAAGGGCATCCTTGTGTTCCACAATGCTGGCTGGTGGCTTGCCCACATGCTGCGCGATCAGTCGCAGCTGATCGACAGTGTTGCGACCTGGGAAGACTGGCCTGCGATTGTACATCTCTGCAAAAATGCACCCAACTGACCAGATATCCACGGCAGTTGTATAATTGGTATTCTCTAAAAGCAGTTCCGGCGGTCTATACCAACGGGTGATGACATAGTCTGTGAGATCGGCAAGCGGCACGTCTATGCTACGACTCAGGCCGAAGTCTATAAGCTTCAGATCACATGATATATTCGTGACCAAATTAGCTGGTTTTAGGTCCCGGTGCGCCACGTTGGCACTGTGTAAATACTTTAGTCCTCGTAATGTTTGGTATACAAAATATTGCATGTGAGATTCCTCTAGAGTTTGACGGGACCGCAACACCACATTGAGATCAACGTCCATAAGCGGCGTTACCACGTAAATATCTTTGAACTCAGCGAAGCTCCGTTTCATTGGTGGCAAAATGTCAATCACATTAAGCAAATTTTCATGATTAAAAAAACGCATCATTGCAACCTCACGCAAAACACGCTTGCCATCCTCAATATCTCGAAATATATCACGGCACTTTTTTATTGCTACCTTTTGCCCAGTCTCATTATCCAGACAGCTGCAGGCGATACCGTAGGCCCCCATGCCTAGAATTTTCAAGACAGTGTACTTAAGTGGTACCTCGAAAGTCGACCCACTCACGTTGTAGACCTTGAAGTTCCCAACGATCTGTGGGGTACTAAGTTCTTGACTACTCTTATGCATCAGCGTGAACGAGATGAAGTAAATATGGTATGATATACGTCCAAAGCAATGCACTGAAAGGGGTAAACAGAGTGGAAATAATAAGAAAATTCTACTAATTTTTGCTTTCTTTTCTCTTTCCTTCTGGATCCGTTGAAGGATAATGTTTGTGAGATACTTTCTTTTCTTTTTGCTTCTTTTAGTAAAAGCAGATATAAAGAGTAAATGTTGAAAAGCGATTCATTTTATCAGGAGTGTGTGTATTCTTCCTGGTAGTCAGAAATACAAGCGGCACATTCATCAAAAGTCGAATGTGTGCACATACGAACATAAAGGATTATGTGGTCACATAAACAACGACGTATAAAGATAAGTATCTAGAGTGCGTTTTCCACATTTTAATGATGGGGGTGGTTCGTAAAATTGTTTGCCCAAAATGAACACCATATTGGTTTATATTCACGTGCAAAAAAAAACATTAATACGAATTAGAGCATTTCACTTCTGATTATCTAACAATGCTGATTATCTAGCAATATGCACACAACTTTTAAATAAATGTGGCAACTGGAAACTGACGACCACACACGGATCCGATCTGAGCTAGACGCGTAATAGGAAGGAAAACAGAACAAGAGAGGAGAAGAAGTAGCTTTTTTTCGTAATTTCCTTGTATATCATCTTTGTGTATAGGTTCCAACGTCACCACCATATGTCTTAGATATCTTTCCTATCTGCTATCCATATTGTTTCCGGCTTGAATTGTAAAGACCGAGACCTTATTAAAGAACAACCGAAAATTTTTTATATTGCTCATATAGCCTGCACACTATCTTTGACAAGATACTTGCCTCAAAAGTGCCTACAAGAATAATATTAGTGAGCTTACAGCTACATGAATCGCTTTATCAATGTGGTAAAGAAAAAGACTTTTACTTGCATCTTTAACTAATTTTCCAATTGTTCACATGAGAGGAGGTGACACTGAAATGAGAAAATGCAGAAATTCAAAGGCTCAGGTTTAGTTTTGCTCCTATTCAAATTAGTCATCATGTGAAGTAACACGTCCTCCACCGCAATAGTGGAGCTTGATTGGGGGGGTAGAAAGCGTAATTCCTTACTTTAGAGCTAACCAGTAGGCATTAAGATCAAAATTTAAACTATACCTTCAGATATAATTTCCAGTGACTAAGGTTTTTAGTTTTTTTCCCAGCATCCACCTAAAAAAATAGACAACTCAAAGAAGCAAAGAAAATAGTACCTTCAATCACGGTACTCAACAACAAATATCCTACTCTATATTTAAAATATACAACTTTTTGGAAACCAAGAATAATCTTACTACCCATAATAAAAATAGAGTCCACATATCGAAATGGAGTTACTCATGTGCATACATTACCCAAACAAAATGCACAAATTCTGCCACATATGGATTCTTCCTCCTCCCCTCCTTTCCGACACATGTTCCTCTCAAAAAACATTAACGGATGGAGCTTGATAAACGCAATGATGCGGCCCAACACAGGTAACAGAAAAGAACCACAGTAGTGTATCTTAAAGACAAAGAATTATGGTCTTAATAACTCCTACACGAAAAGGGCACGCTTCCATACACTACCGAGAGAAGGCACAGTGCATGCAGTAGCCTGAAAAATACTTTAAAAACTTTGTAGAAACCAGTTCCAAAAGGGATTATATACCACTCTTTTCACACTGACACGATGGGAAGCGATGTGGAATAATATTAACAGTAAGAAAAGCACTATACAGAAGACACTATAATGGTTGAAAATTAATCCTTCCTTACTTCCTCTTCCACTTGATGGATGAATTCAACACCAACCCTCACGATTTTGTGTCGGACGAGACTGCCATTTGCTTTAGTGAAGACATGAACTTCTCAATTGATGCCTCATCTGTGTAAATAAGATTCGTGCAATCGGCCCCTGGACTCGCCGCCGACCGATTAGAAGTTCCACCGCCAGCTTGGCTATATGCTACTGAAGGGTTCACACGCGTCTTGATATGTCGCGCTTCGGACCCGTTTGCATCTGTACGCGAAAAGCGTGGGTACGGATGGCGCTGTGCTAAGACCGCCTGTGCGTCCACTTCAGGTGCTTCCAATAACCTGGCGAAGTGGGCGTAATCAGGGGTTTCGTGGTATCCGGCCTGGATCCACTCGAATATTGTGGCACCCCACATGATATGGAGGTTAAAGAAAGCATCCATGAGAACGACGGCATCATTACGCAGGCTACTGCTGTCGAGTGGTACAGCCGTCGCATGGGGGGCCTCCAGGTCGTAGCTGTCCAAGGTAGGCTGGATCATACGGACACAATTATCAACCGGCTCACGCATCAACCAATGCCTCTTGAAGGTAGTCTCATCAGGTGAAATGTTGATTACCATCATGTACTCCGATCGGCGCAGGTTGAACATAAACGATGGGAAGAGTGACAAACAAGGGCTTAGACGAAGGGAGTCAGGGAGGTTTGGTGTGTAGGTGCCGTAGCGGCGTACAAATTTAACAAGGAGGGTGTCCAACCAACGCTTCGTATCATCCCATCTTTTAGGGAACTTCTCAAGTATGCTGATAAGCATACGCGCGATGACAGTAGAAGCACAGGTCTGATCAAAGACCTGGTGCTGCGTATAGTAGACAGGGGGAGAGGCCTGTGGGGCCACCTGGTGTAGGGTACTTGTCACCCGGACCCGCCGTTGGCCATCGACAGTCGTGTATGTTGTAACGAACTGGATGAAGCGTGTCTCCCCATCTTGCCTCCCCGGAGAAGCTCCGTTAGTCTCCTTTAAAGTGGCAGTGTCAAATACAAATGCAAAGGTTACACATTGATCAAGTGCACTGACGCACCAGCGGGTCGTGCCTCCGACCCCGATTTGCACTGGTGACGTTATGCGGTGAGGCTTCGCCTTGTTCGCCGCCAAATCGATATTGCAGGGGCCCAACACACCACTTACCAATGTGTTTGGAGAGGTATGTGTCTCCATGCTCACGCCGAAGCCGCAGCGTGCCACGTATCCCTCTGAAACTTCTCTACTTGGTCCTAGATCACAGCGGTCGAAATAGCGCTTGAGGGAATTAGAGAATTGTTCGTGAGTGAAAAAGTCGCCACATATAAGAGTGCCACCGGTGAGATTTACGCAGTTCCGCATCTCCATCACACCGGTTTGGTCGAGGCTAAATGAAAAGACATCTAGGCAGGCGTCAACGGCGGATAACCTTGTCGCGAGCTTGTTGTAGAAAGCGAAACTGTTCGCGTAGTAAGGAGTGTTGTCTTCGATAATGTCACGATGAAAACGCATCATCTCAGCTTTTTCAGGACCCACAATAGCACCCGGGCCACGTGTACACGGCCCGCTCGTAAAGAGAATAATTTTTCCCGTTGTTTTCACCGGTGTGGCACCACCAACCATTCGTATGGGCTCCGACGGATTCCCTATACCACTCTGGCTTGGCTTCCCAACCGGCCTGCTGTTCTGGCGAAGAGATTCAAGAAGGTGCACGGCTATGCTGATTGCCGTTCCTGTCGTGCGCATGGGGCGTAGACCCGAAGGCAACGGCTCACCATCACCCTGAATCTCTTCAATCAGTGTTGTGAGCGCAAAATGGCACTCTTCAAGTGGGAGCAGAAAACGTCCGCGAACAGGGCGGCGTTGGCTGATTTGCAGTTGCTTTATAAGATCGCTATCCTCATAGGGTACATTGCCACGAATGATGTAGTTTTTGGCGATACCTTCATTCGTGAAGCTGCCCAATTCCCATACAGAAGTGCGGGCACCAAAGCAGATGATGCCAACTAAAGAACGGCTTGGCAACCACTCGAGGCAGCGCAGCAGGTTTGCCTTTAGTGCTGTGAGCTCCTCATAGTGAAGGCATACATCCACCAAGAAGAGGAAAACAGGGTACCGTAGTTCGACGTCCTCGCTCACGCACCGCGGTCCAGGCAGAATGTACTCCACGGTGTCGTACAAACGGGCCGGGTGCACTTCAGTGTAGCTTGGAGGCAGCGCGTGACGGTGCTGACATGAAAGGCACACCCACTGATGCTCCCCCGGCCGGCAGCCATGACGACTGAGGAAAGCACCACAATTCCCGCATTGTCCTTGAGTTGACGAGTCGAGCACGAGGTGCTTCATGCTCAAGGCCCCGAGGGGTGTGTACATACAAGCCAAAGGAATCACCATTTCCGGTAGTGGGATAAAAGTAGCCGCTGCACAGTCCTTTTCCTTAGGTTGAACTGTGTTCGGGTATGTGATCCATGTCCAACACAAGTTGTCATCATTTGTCATAACAGGGTCCGCTATGGGCGACGGCGGTAGTTGATCCAAGCTTTTCCCCTCGGGAGCCAGCACGGCAGACGTTTCGAATCTGTTACATGACTGAGCATAGGCACTCTGCACAACGGGATTGTCACTTGCACGCGTTGTCTGTGTGGTATAGCGAGTTGCTGGAGATGCACTAGAGTTTGGATAATGGCTACTAACCATCGCTGCGTCGTTAGTGTTCAAGGCATGTCCTTGACTGTATGATTGTTGCTGATGTGGATGTTCCTGGGTGGGATAATAACCACCAGTAGTGTTGGAAGCAGGATCATTACTACAATATGTGGCCGTGTTTTCCGAGGCTCCGGGGTAGTGGCTAACAAGGTTTCTGTGTGCGGGGTTCCCAGAGCACACATTATTGGTAGGGTCCGTAGAATAGTCGTGGTTTGGGGAAACCAGTCCGTCGATGGTAGCCTGTGCGTAATAACTACCGTAAAATCTCGGGTTATTCATCCCTCCTCAAAACTGAAAGAGTTCCTAAGAGCACGAATAATAATTAGTTCCTTTTGAATTATTTTTATTAAATTCGGAAGAAAAATTTTAACTTTATTCATAGAGTAATAATTTACTTTAACTGATTTATCCCAATACCTAGCCAGAATATTTGCTCATCGGATATTTTATCGTTGAAGTTAACACGTACAGGACGGGGGTGCAGGTGGAGCCTTTACATGAGGCTCATCCTCCTCCCTCCCTCCCCCCTCGTGTGAAGGGTAATAGTGTGTGTGGAACAGTGGAAAACACTAACATAAAGCGCCTTCTATCTCATCAGCAGTAGAAGGAAATCCAAAAATGGTTTCGTGCAATGCAGCTCAAGCCTAGAACGACATCAAAGGGCTTTAAAGCACCAAGTAAAAGAAAAGTAATGATCGACCGGTCATGTGAGGGATCATTAAACCGAAAAACGAAACCCCATAAAGACATAAATCTAGCACATCAATCGGTAACAACGATCCTGTAAATGCTACAAGCAACAATCAGAAGAGAAAATATACACCCAACTTGGATTAAAAATCAATAAACGAGAGAAAAATGGGAAATCATTATCAGAAAGGAAACCATACTTGGCCACAAAAGATGATTTTCTAAGAAAGTCCTCCACTTTCACACTCACATGGCTAACTCCTGAAAAGTTATGAGTATCAATGCTCATAAATCATAAGCATATGATTACTTATCTATAAATATATATATAGTATGAAACAGTTCATTTTACTATTCATCTAACATTCGTGCATTCTACAGAAATTCCAAAATAGCGAAAAGGGTTCAAAGAAGCACGGTTTCGTGCCTAAAGTGTCCAAATGGAAACATAATAAACAAAATAAGGGAGTTAGAATCAAAAGTCTCCGAGATAAGGTAATTGAGCGCGTGTAAGTAATAATGTAAGGTGCTCCTTTTTAGAAAAGATATGTGGTGGAAGAAATCAAATAATGCACATGGTTCTTTATGTGATATCTCTAGATAGGAACAAAACATATATATATTCAACTGAACTAGTTATCGAGAGAGAAACACTAGCATTACGCATGGCAATCCCAACTCATTATAGCTTTTCCAAATAGAACTTTTCGCTTGATGCTTTTACAAACACACTCACACATGTCTATATATATATATATATATATATATATCGGAATCGTCGATCTTATGGTTCGGTCCATTACCGTTTTGCACAACCCTTGACTAACATAATTCCTTGTTTGAATAAAAGTGCTACACGAAAAGCACACTTTGAGAGGAGGAATGCACTCGACGGGAGGAAGGCGCAATCAATATACAAGATGAAAACATATCATGACAAGGAGTTTCTATTTCTAAAAATGATGGAAACAAAGCATATAAACTAGCGTCTGAAATGTTTTCTTCTTCTATTACTTTATTGATATGTACACGCAATGGGATTTTGTATATAATATGATATTCTTAACGCTTGTAACTTCGTCTATCTTGGTCTCTCTGGAACAGTAAAAAATGAGGGCAACCGTTACCCGTCACATACTTATCCTTGAGATCAAAGGTACTTAAATTCTAAGCTCAACTACACGTCTCGTTGCCTGGCGCATCACTTCTTTCTTTTTAAAAAATATAGGATGCTTTTTTCTTACAGAGGTATTGTATACTATGACGCATCGCCTTTTTTGATGTGTACATATTATATATATATATATATATATATATATATGAGTGAGTATACCTTCATGCGTGGATTTGAGTGGCGTATCGAAGTAAAT
>AIHY01000753.1:0-16840 GCA_000331125.1 Phytomonas serpens 9T
GTCGGCTCCCTAGGCGCCTTAATGGACCCTCCCAATTTTTGAGCGTACCTTTCCCACACTTGTCCTTTTCTTGGCAAGAGGACACGTTTGAAGGGAAATCTTCCAGAGGTATGAAGGAATTTTCTGAAGGGAATACACGTTACCCTAGAATCGAAGCAAAGTCAACTTCAACTTCAATGGCTTCGTCAGAAGAAGATGAGAGGGAAATTCAGCCACTGAAGCGTATGCGCGTTAAAGAGGAATCGAGTGATTTTGTTTTACTTGAGTCTTCATGTCTCCCTATGGAATATCAGCTTATGTCAAAGGGCACACAAAAAGGTGTGTTTATGGCGAAATTCGTTGACCTAGATCTTTCGATTTATGGCTTGACTCCCATTAAAATGGTTGGCAGGGTTGACAAAAAGTTGGCAAAACAAGCCATGGGGGAAAGGTGCTGTTATCTACTGTTGGGAACATCTCTTATCGTTACAGGTATAATTGTAGCTGTTGATATTAGAGAAGAAAAAATGCAGGTATCACCAGATCGTGGAATGAATACAGATGTTGAATGGATCGAAATATTTCGTTTGTACGAAATTCCGGATGATCTAGAATCGGTTCAACGTTCAGTTACTGCGCACATAAAAAAAATTATGGATAATGCTCTTTCTCTATCTAAGAGTTGAATCCGCTTCGTTCACTTCCAATGTATCAGTTTTTTTTTTGGGTATATATGCTTCAATCGTTTAGTTATATATTTCCCTTTAGACTATAATTCAGGAAAAAGTAAGTTCCATTTCCCTTTATTCTTATTCAGCGTATATCTTTGAATTAACCCTAAGTAACCTAAATTGAGAAAAAATATATTTACTTTATCTGATTCTCTTCTTTTTATTCTTTTGTAAAACTTTGCCATTATTTTTTCTAGGTAGCCTCTTCAACTGAAAGCATTCGGTTTTCTAAAAGTAGGATTTTTTTTTAAACGGTAGTTCATAATGGAAAAGGAAATTTCCATGGAAAGGCTAGACTAAGCTGATTTTGTTACTACCTGCTTGGACAAGAAGTGCATAAAATTTGTCGTTACTATTTTGAGTACATATATTCTACTTACTTCCAAGATTCAGTACATCACACGAATTAGAAAATGCTGCTATATTATTTATCATTAAGTAAGCTTATTTGAAATTTATCCTATTTTCCTTTTTTTATGACAGGTGTTGAATATTTTTAGTGAAGTGCAGGTTTCCCCGATATTACATGATGAGGGATAACAGGGATTCATTGTAAGATTGATCCTGATACAATAAAAGCAATTAAGGGTGACATACCCTACTCCTTTGATATCTTGAGTTGAGTACACAAGTTATCCTTATCTCAATGTTCATGTACCCACATCAAAATTTCCAGGAAGGCAAATGTTCATTATGGACTTTGGTCGAATAGTGTGAAGGTGACCTTTCGAGTGAGAATTTCCCATTCTGGAAGTCGAAACTGCCTTGAAGCGTTTCGCCGGAGGCTTTAACCAATACTTACTGTTACTGTTTGTAAGATTATCTGCAGCAGTCTCCTGATGAAGGTAATTGTGAAACTCTTCTTTCTCTATCACAACTTTACTAATTTCAAAGGTCGATGGGGAAAAGAAATCACTTATGAATTCGGAGTTCTATTTTAGAAATGACGATTAAAAGATTTCAAAAGTCTACACAATTATGAGTGCGTATGTTTTGACTTCACAAAGAGATGTCCCCCAAATAAAAAAAACTATTTAGTGTGTTATACTATATATCCTTATTGGAGATCTTTTTGTTATATTTTTCCGCTATATATCATGTCCCCTTTAAAAAACTAAAATGAGAAGTACAAAACTTGCCTCAATATCTATTGTGTTTCACCTTATCATTGTCAATGAACGAAACGGGATCTTCACATTTTCCTTGGTATCGCCTTTCCCCTTCCATTACATCGAAAGCAAAGTTCTATATACATAATGGGTGGTTCTCGAATATGGAATATAGCTATTTTGTTAATTTTTATAATTCTTTTCCGATTAATTTTTATAGGAAAGCATGAGAAACCAGATAAGAGATCAACTAGAAATGTCAGAAACAACGAGTCTAGAAAACGTAAATTTAAGGGTACACCACCTCAAAAAATCGACTTATTTATGGATTATATAAAGACAAATCTGCCTGGTGTCTCTTTAATTGAAGCGAAACGTATTTTTCCGCGGAAATATGAAGTTCACGGACATGTGGTTGTAGTTCGGATGAATAATAGTGTCACTATCGAACAGTTTACCTCCTTTGCGGAAGCTTTTGCTAAATCGTTTTTGCCTGTTAAAATTGATGTGATTCTAGTTGACACGAAAGGAATCGAGGGGGAGTTGAGGATTCCAACTCTGGTCACTGTCTACAGTGCAGCAAGCACAGACGTTTCTTCATTTCCAGAAAAAAATAAGACTTACATTATGAAAAAATGGAACGAATTACACTCGAAAGGTATTCATTCCCATGTATCCGAGAAAGAGCTTCATCTTATTCTAGAAAATTACTTTCGATCTGAAACTATGACACTTCATATTGAGAACGGAGTTCGTTATAGTTTTGATGTACAAAGGGTTATGTTTTCAAGCGGAAATACAACAGAACGGATGCATTTTGCCACTGAAGATGCATCAAATGAGATTGTTGTTGACATGTTTGCTGGTATTGGCTACTTCACCATTCCGATAGCCATGCATGGATCTCCATCTGAGGTACATGCTCTTGAGAAAAATCCAGATAGTGTTGCCTTTCTGAAACTTAATGCTATACAGAATTGTGTGAGTCACATAGTGAAACCTGAATGTGGTGACAATAGGCTTATCGGGGATGAGTTGAAAGGTCGTTGTGATCGTGTTTTCATGGGTTATATACCTTGTTGTAAAAGCTTTCTCAAGCGAGCTGTTTTTTTTCTTAAGAAAGGTGAGAATGACATTCCTGTGGGGATTATCCACTACCACTTTCTTTCCAATAATGTGGACGCCCGTGAGGTGGTTTTTTCTCATGTCAAGGAAGAGCTTGGGGATCTTCTAGCTTCTGTGGTCAAATTGAAGGATCTTCGATGCATTAAATCGTATGCACCTAAACGCTTCCATTTCGTCGCTGATTTATCCTTCTCATAAGGTGTTGACGTGTTTACTTAGAGGGCAAAATATTCCATAATTTGAATAATAATCCTTATACATCTGAGTAAACGATTAATGATAAAAAAACTTGTTGGTATTCGGTTTCAATGCTAAACTACATATAATTTAAGAGGTGTGAATTTTTAAATTTCCTATTCTTCGAACCGTATTCATATTGCCAATGTAGCTTAAACTAAGCAAAAAGAGTAGGGGATAAATTGCATATGCATCGACCAGAGATTATTTCTTCTGCCGTTCTCGAGGCTTCCTTTCTCTTTCGCTTACCAGAACAACAAGAGCTGAAGTCTGAGCTGATTCCATATCTCACCTCAAAGGAAACGCGTGATGTTGTATTTTTGTGCTGTTTGAAGCATGCTGAGGAGGAGGCAAGGCGAAGAGAATTCGGAATCTTGATGCTACATACCATACCTAGTTTTCCACCCTCGAAAAAAATCCTGGAAAAAGTGTTAGTGAGCTGTGAAGTTTTTATGTTGAAGAAAACGCCGTATTCCAACATATACAAGGAACTTCACGCCCTTGTGGAATCATATCATAGTCATGTTGCCTTTCAATGTTTATCGGGTGCACCAATTAATACCCAGAAACCATTACCCAACGTATGGCCAACACCAGCATACATTATCAAATTTTCAATGCAGTGTTCAGTAGATCATCATAAGAAAAAGCTCAAGCTTGTTGAATTCCCTGCAGAAAGCAGTGAGACTGTTGAAACCCGAACAAGTGTGTTGCCGTTTGAGTGTAAAATGATTAATACTAGCGCAAATTGTAAGGATTACGTTTACCAATTCCCACTTGTATGTACCGATGAATTTATTGGGCAACAGATTGGGCTCCTGTCGCACTTTTGGGATCACTTTCGAAGTAATATGACAGTTATAAAGGCGACTGGCATTTTAATCAAACAAATTTGTGATGGATATGTTTCTAAGCTACCATTTGGGCCTCCATATTCTCTTCTTCGGATGGTAAGTGTGTGCTACTTGCCCACATTGTTTGAGTGGATGGAAAGCGATTATTTTTGTGTCCGAAATAACGTTTATGACCTTTTGCTAACTCTCGGGATGCATCTCCAACTTGTGGATACCAAGGGAGCAGTGTATCCAGGGTGCACTGAAGCGTTGCAGAGGGAGTTAATTTGGATTCTTCTTAACGTGATAAGTCGTCAAACACTTCTAAAGCCTTATGATGACACTACTTGGGAAGTTGCCGCGAAATGCGTCTTAGCGATTGTTCCAAACTCTCAAAGGCATCTCATTGATTGCCGTGCGCTCCTCCAATTTTTGCATATTCTCCAGTTATCATCACACAATCCAAAGATCTTTGGAACATTGGCTGAGGCTTTCGCTAAAAGTTTACTCTATCAATTTGAGACCGAAGAAGGACAATACTTTGTTCTGAACGAAAATGAGTTTAACAAACTTGGTAGCGATGCTTTACAAAGTATTCTTGCCCTATATCGTAAATCCAGCACAGTCGGAGCAAGGGAGGCATTTTTTAGGATTCTCTTTGCTTGTGCAGTGTATCGTGTGCAAAATGTACGGGGCTATGAAATATCATCACACCAATTGCAGCAATGCTACAATGCATTTATTTCGCTAGACCTCTTTTGGTATTTTTATGCATTTCTATTTTATAAATCGCATCATGTGTCGCACCAATTTGCCACACAGCTTACCTACGACCTGGAGTATGCGGATTTCAACGAAATCTATGCGCTTATTGTGAAAATTATGCAGTGCCTACTGGAGATGGTTGAGGAAGATTCGGCATTGCCAAGTGCCGTTACCAATAGCATCCTTCAGGCTGACAACGGTGGGGAAAGTGCACATCAACGTACTATTGAAGATATTACGACGACTGTCCCATCTCTCTTAAGAGAAGAGTCAAATGTAAGAATGTATAACGTACTTTGGCGTCTTTCGCTTTACTGCATTCGCTATAGTCATGCAAAATTAGCTCAAGGGACTTGTAGTAAGCTAATGTCAAACTTTTCACACAACTTATGCTCATTTTCAGGATCCACTAATGAGCGAGAGAAAGTTTTTATCAGTAGAGTGTGTCCAGATTTGATAACTTCACTCGTTCTTCTTGGACGCACTAAACCAAATCATGCGCTTGTTATGCTTAACAATCTTCTTGAGGAGCTTTTGTTTACACCTGGTGTTAAATGTAGCTTTAATATGCTCCTTACTCTTTCTACCAGATTGATTGAAATCATTGCCGTTCGCAACACTCCAATTCACAGAGCTTCCGATACAACTGATCTCTTACATCTTCTATGCGATGGGTTTCTTGTGGTGCCAGTTTTATCTGCAAAATCACTTGGACTGAGAATCCTTTGGGGACTTTACCGCCTTCTTTGCGCTGATAATTCCACTGCGGCCTGCAATATTCGTTACCTGCTTGTTTGCATTATTGCTACCGTTGAAGGCGACATTATGTCGTCGTGTAAAACTTCATGGTTTAGTGTTAGCCAAGATTCTAATCAAAGGGTATCACGGATAGGGAAGAAGATGGCAGCAAATAGTTTATCAAAACAACGTCTTTCTGGAGTGGAAAAGAAGTGGAAATGATAATACTGGAACTTACATTTGCTTACCCTATACACGATATACTGCATTGGTGTTGCTACTGTTCTTTGCATCGAGTCGATATGATGTCCGCATTTTACCTGGGAGTTGAACCCAAGTACATTAGATAAACATCAGGACGTTCTTTTCGCCGATTAATTCGAACTAAATATGTAATGGATGCTTTAATCATTAAGAATGTTTACATTTCTATGATTTCTAATAATCGGTGCTTGATTTTTGTTATGATTCTACTATTTTGAATGTAAAGCAGAAACAATTCACATATCGGAAAATAAGAATTCATACTTAATACTATTAGGATGTGTGATCCTAAAGAAAAGTCCGTCAAGTTTCTATTTGATGAGCCTGTAAATCATCCTGATAGGAACGCGCTTCCTATTACTTCTTCATGCGTGGAGTTGCAGTCTACAGAAGGCGAGCAAAATTCCTCAAAGAAGATGGATTCAGTAAAAATTATACCATTGGAAAAGAATTCTACAGTAGAATCTGAAAGTTACCAACAGAGTGATATCAAGGTGCCAAGTACGACTACGCAAAGCCACATTAGGGAAATCTCGAAGCGCCCCAAGTATACGTTTTGCTATGAATGCGGGAAAGAAATACCTATCGATGAGTGGCCAGATCACCGCGATCGTTTAAACAAGGTAATGTTGGTTGAACAAGTGAGCAGTTTCCACAAGACAATTATTCGGATGATTGGCGGGTTCATCATGTGGATCCTAAAGAACGTGTATTTTCGTGAAGTCACCATTGTGGGCGAGGAGAACATACCTCCTGCCGGTGCTGTTGTGTTTTATGGAAACCATCAAAATCAATTCATAGATGCGCTTATGATAAATTCCAATTGCGGGAGAGACCCTCGCTTTATTATGGCTAAGAAGTCGTATGATCGAGGATTGATTGGCTTCTTTGGGCGTATGTTTAACGCTGTGCCGATGATTCGTCCCCAGGATGTCCCATTGATACCCGGCGAGGGGAGAATCGTGCGCATGGATGGAGTGGTAGTGATTGGCGAGGACACACATTTTACGACAACCCTTGATAAGGGTGATGTCATCATATGGACAGCAGCACCGGATGTCAGATGCACCGCACAAATCATACGCATCCATTCTGACATAGAGATTGAGGTAACAGTTCCTATTCAAGCAGATCACATCATTTCTCAACCTACTAATTATCAAGTCTCAAGGCGTATTGATCACTCAAAGATGTATGCTGAGGTTTACAATACCCTGCAAAAAAATCATTGCATTACCATATTTCCAGAGGGCGGTTCCCACGATCATACATCACTTCTTCCTCTTAAAGCCGGAGTGGCACTTTTTTCGTTAGGTGCTGCTGAGCGGAATATTAGTGTGAAGATTGTGCCCTGTGGTTTGACTTATTTTTATGGACACAAATTTCGTAGTCGAGCATATCTGGAGTTTGGTAAGCCAATTACTCCACCCGAAGAGCTGGTGTCTATATTTAGCACTGATAAGCGCAAAGCTACCGGTATATTTTTGAATCAGCTGGATGATGCCCTTCGTGCTGTCACAATTAATGTTCCTGATTGGGCCACACTAAAGTTCTTGCATTCGTTTCGTCAGCTTTATCAACCTGTTAATTGCATGCTCTCTGCACAAGACTACTTGTTGCTTATGCGCCGGCTCAGTTCTTTGATTGATCAAGAAAAGGATACTCCCGAATTAATTGAATTTCGTTCTAAAGTTACAAACTATAATGAGCTCTGTGGCGCTCTTTTAGTACGAGACAGCCAGACGGCGACTCTCAAGCATCTCGCTGAACCCGGAAAAGAGGGCGCGAAAGTTCGTCTGCTCCTTCGAAGAGCATTTGCGCTCTTCTTAATGGGCGTTATACTCATTCCTTTTTTTATTATTGGTCTACCTATCGGATGCATTATTAAGTACTATTCCAATAAGCGAGCTAAGGTGGCTCTTTCTGAAAGCAAAGTAAAGTTGGTCGGCGCAGATGTCAAAGGTTCCCTGAAACTCACCGCAGGTTTTTTCTTGGTGCCCTTAGCTATTCTATTCATTACATTCTTAACCTTTTTCTTTACCGACTCACGGACAGCACTTGTTATCCTCTTTTCACTTCCTATGGCATTATATGTTTCTTTGATTATTCTTCAGGAGGCCATCATGGAGCTACGTGCGGCTCTTCCTCTCTTCATGTCACTTATTGCAAAGCATAAACAATTTAATAACCTCTACAAGAAACGGCAAGAGTTAGTTGCTGAAGCAAAATGTATCGTGTGCAAATATTATCCCGAGTTGGACAAAGAGATGGAAGTTTATACAACTCAAGTCGCTGGGAGTGATGATGATTTAGAGCGTGAGCCATCCCTCTTTTCTTTAAGATACAATGTGCGGCGTCGGCAAGCTACCAATGCATAGTCCAATGATATAAATGATTTCGGAACCACTTTTTTTGGGAGGAAATTATTTTTTTTGGAAATGTTTACCTAAAAATGAAAATGTGGAGCTTGTTTTTTCTTCAGTAAACGGTTTAGATTTCGTCACGAAACAGATAAATATGTTTGAGGGAAAAAAAGTAGACATGAATTTTCAGCATTAAGAGGAATTAGGATCCATTTTTTTCACTGTTTCAAAAATCATTTGCAGCTAAATTAATACTCATTTTGAGGTCCGTATTCTTCCCTTCTTTTACTATGTGAATTTTTCTCCGAAACATTGTGGTACTAATTGTATTTGAAAGAAAGACCTAGTTAGCCTTTCTTTTCATCAAATGATTTAAAGCCTATTTTAGGAAATGCTGTTACTCCCATGAGATGACAATATGTGTGAGCCTTGAAAAGTAGCGATAACAAAATGTGCTTGCAACTAATCCGTAAAAATATGCAATTTTTTTATTGGAAAATTTTTCAAGAGTGCATTGCGACACAGCTAGAGTAACCTATCTGACACAATGCTTGGTCCCAACTTGAGTTCAAAAAAGCAAAGATTTTTAAATTTGCATTATCAATCCCCCCTTCTGAGAAGCAAGATCTCTTAAATAAAGCAAAATTAGCCAGTGGCTTTGAGTTTTGGTTTTAAATTCAGTGCTTCACTTGCCTGAACCTTTCTCCTCAATGCAAGTCATTTCTATTCGCACATCGGCTTCCAAGGAAGCATCATCGCATACGGCTGCGAGCCCTTGCGTTGAGGCTTTGACCCCATCTGACTGGGAGTTGATGTATAAGCGGCGACCTAATCGCAACATGACTCTCTTTGAGTTAGAAGCGCTTGTCGCGAAGCGCATGGAGTTTCTGGCTTGGATTGATCAGCTTTCAAATTCCCCTAAAGTGGAAAACTACGACACCATCTTAGATACCATTGGGACTCGCATTCCGAAGGAACGCTCCTCTTTCGCGGGTAGCTACACGCGAGGCACTGTCTTAGGGTATGAAGGTGATGAGGGTGCCGCCGGCTACACGCCTGGTCGGCGTTCTTCATCTGTTCGCAGCGCCGCTGCTCGGTCAGGGAGCCTTGGCAATAATAAAGCTCATAATTCTAATTCAGTAGTGATATTTGAAAAAGATGAAGACCTCGTATCCCATTTACTATGTCGCTACGCATTTTGTATGAGTGAACGCTGGAGAAAGTGGTTAGTCAAAACAGAAGAAATGCTACTATGTGCGCGCTTAAAGTTGAGTATGACCAATAACCCTCTTCATTTTATTGTGAATCTTATGGAAGAAAATAATTTGCCCTGTAACCCGCTTAATGAAGAGCAGATAAGTGATCCTGTGTTTCAGGATTACTTAGAGTATCGTTATTCTAAATCCCATGCACAGAAGGAGACAGAACTGAAAAAAGAATACTATTACAGTGTTCCTCTTGAGCTTGCCACACGACTTATACGAACTCGCAGCGTTTTATGTCGTTCTGGAAAGGCTATTCTTTTCCGAGACCAGGTACAGGAAGTCTTTCTAACAATTTTTAGAGGGGAGCTCAACAGAGGACTGCATGAAGCTTATATTGCTCGAATGAAGCAGCAGAAGCTAGATGACCATGAGTCAGAGAAGCTCACAGTGATGCACATGTTGGACACCTTCTTGGAGCAGTTTATTGCAAATCCTTTAGACACTCTTCAGGAAGGGACAGCTGATGCAGTGAAAGCAGGAGACGTGCAGCGTCTCGCACTCACTCATTTTCCATTATGTATGCGTCAAATCGACTTGCATCTCCGTCGTGAGGGCCACCTTAAGCATCACGGTCGATTTATGTACGGACTCTTTTTGAAGGCGATTGGACTTAGTATGGAAGACTCGCTCACACTTTTTGCCACGCTCATGACCGAGAAAGGTGAGGGATCAGTAGAAGCGTTCTCGAATACATCCTATGGTTACAACGTGCGACATAATTACGGCATGGAGGGAAAAAAGACAAGCTACAGTTCTGCCTCATGTGCAACAATTATGGATCTCCCTCCAATTGTTGATAAGAAGGACTGTCATGGATGCCCCTTCCGCTTCCGCGATGAGGGTGCGTTTCGTCTCATGTTACAACGGGATCAGAACAATCCAGCAGGAAAAGATTACCCACCTGTTCATCCCAGTGCGGCCGACATAGAGGATATTATTTCTGACTGCAAAGGACAACATTATACACGCGCATGTTACAAGTACTTTTTGGCTACCCACAAAGAAGCTAAACGCGATATGCTTTTTCGTTCACCTTACGAATATTATTGCTGCAGTCGCGACAGCGAGGTGGCTGCCGCTGCAAAACAGGGAAGCGAGGATAGTGAAACCCCAATAAAATCATCCAGCGGACTTACTAAGCGTGTGGAAACATCCCCAGTTCTTAAGGAAGATGTCATTCGGACTCGTTTTTGAGCGTAAAAGCTGAAAACCTAGCATACATCTGGTTGACTAGGTTTCAAGAATCAGGAAAGGATAGATTTCATAGAAAACACTTCAGTTACAATATATAAAGATTATTCGATAATCTATACTCTTTAAGGGTCGATATTTACCTTAAAAATGTGTAGAAGAATGAACCAAAATCACACCATAGAGTTAAAAAGTTTAATTACGCTGCAGTTCCTTTCAGTATCGAATCAAAGTGGAACCACTTATT
Organism: Phytomonas serpens 9T; assembly: GCA_000331125.1. Taxonomy (NCBI): domain Eukaryota; phylum Euglenozoa; class Kinetoplastea; order Trypanosomatida; family Trypanosomatidae; genus Phytomonas; species Phytomonas serpens. Next base: position 10,848 of record AIHY01000753.1, read on the forward strand.
GTTTTACTATATCTACATTGTAGTCCTTTATTTCCTTATAATCGTTTTGGCGCATCGTTGTAGTAGAAAATGATCAAAGTATCCACATATTAGCGTCTTGGTGCTCAAACAGCACGACACACTAAAATGTCAGCTGCTATACATGAGAAGAAGGAGCTTTCCGATTTCACCAATTGTTATTCATCCACCAATGATCTAAGAGATTCCAAGGACTTCCCGGATATTGATGTACTCTACTGTATTTTAACAAAATTTTTCCATCTCACTCCACTTAACTTTTCCTAGCAGAAGCACACTCTCCAACCCATCATGTACAATCCAATTTGTAATGCCTGTATTGTGGATTTGTGATCTTGCATATTTTATCTCTGTTAGATTCACTAGCCACAGCTGGTAATCAAGCAGCACAGTGGGTTTCCACATCAGTATTTTTTTCCCTTGCTCTAATGCAACAGCTTTCGATCAGGAGTTTGCCATGAACATTTCACAAAGCCTTACATCGCATTTGTGGTATGTAGATTGTACCGTGTTTCTGTTATTAGGTAAGTAGCTAGATTGGACTGCAGTTCCGAAACGACTTGGATATTTCATTCATACAGTTACACCTTTTCTCATACTACTAAAGTGCATTAGCACTGGAAAAATGGAGGCACTTCGGACCGAACATGGTGTTTATGTGAAACACCTTGAAGGATTTTTGAGAAATCTAAATGAAATATTACTTTTAGTCGTCGTTATTTGCCACTGTGAAAACTGATGTTGCCATCATTTTTTTTTTTGGAGAAGTTGTGAAGTTCTGAGATGAGCCAGTTAGTGGAGCTCGGAGTGAGTTAGGGGAAGATATAATCCGCTAACGTGCAAGTCTTAGATTATAGCGTCACTCTCTTTGCGGGGGCAGTGCACCCTCACTAGCTCTTCACCAGTAGTTTCTGCCATCAAGGCACATCTCAAGCAGGAAATGATCCACAAAGCAGTATTTATTTGTGTAAATCATCGAGACCATGGCTAGAACATGAGGCATCAACTTACTGATAAAGGGTTTCGTAATCATGGTACTTTATACAATCCTCCCTTCCATGCAGATGTGAAGACACTCCTCATAGATGTAATACAAAAGGAACTACAATTCGATTTACATTGTTAAAATACACCCAACCGTTTTTCTAGGGTGATCTTTTTTCATTCAGTAATGTGTCATATGTATCTCATCTCCACACTATGCCTCTTGTGGGGGAAGCTTATCTGTGCCTCTTGCTGAAACCGCCCTGCTTACCGTAGAGCATCTGGTGGACCTATGACACTATGAATTCAAAAAGTGGAGGCAAGGAATCCAGGAAGATTCCTTTTCGTTTTTATGATATCCAAGTGGTGGATGCGTTTCCATGCGTAAATTTCATATATGAAAGTTGAAACATTGTCTTCACTGAGCAATACAGCCTTGTTCTTAGTTAATAAACTCTTTCGTCCTATCTTGACTCGTAGAAAAAATACGAGACATGCATAAAGTTTTAATACGTTACTGTAACGTGTATTAGTTACTGTTTCTCTTAGTAAATCCAGAGTCCTAGTCCCCGAATCTCGGCTCAATTCTTACCACAGAAGATATCAGTTGAAAATGAATACCTCATCCAGATGTAGCACTAGTGTTGTTGTGCCCTCTTCACACGATCGCACCCATCAGCCAAGTCATGGCTTCCACATCTCTGGTCGGAATAAAGGTATCCGTAAAATTGACCTAAGTTTGGTTTTTGGCAATTCGGCATTGCTTTCTAGCAGTATGTATAAGGGCAGGAACGCAAATACACAATCTGACAATGAGATACAAGGCATGCTCGCACTTATTACTTCCTTTGATTTGTCCCGCAATGAAATAGAGCACTTGAATAACCTTTGTGCACTACGCTCCCTTCGTGAACTCGATGTTAGTTACAACCTTATTACCCAAATAACCGGTCTGCCTTCGACGCTCACTCGCTTAAACCTTTCTCACAATAAGTTACGGAGCCTTGATGGTGTGTCCTCACTTCTGCATCTTCGTGATCTTGATGTGAGCTCGAACCGCTTGGCCAATTTTAAGGGTTTATGTTCTCAGCTGCCTCTACAGATCCTCAGGGCTGACGACAATCGCATTGTAAGTACGCTTGGCTTGGAAGAGGTGCCACATTTGCGCTTTTTGTCCATGTCGAACAACTTTATTGATAGTGTAAATGAGCTTCAGTTTCTGAAGCGGGCCGTTTCTTTGCAGTCGCTAAACTTGAAGAATAACCCGATTGTACAACTTAACGGTTATCGCCAGCTGGTGGCACAGAGGCAATGTTCATTGTTGACCCTAGATGAAGAACCCATCTTGCATTATCCTGATCACGTACGTGCTGAGGATTACAAGGGAGTGTCAATAGCCAAAGTCGACGATTCTTTTGCAGCCACGGAAATCATTTCCAAAAGAGGAAGGACAAGATTAAATGAGATTGAAAGTATAACATCGGTGGGCACAGGATTTGGAGTTCGAGATAAAAAATTCGATAATTCGTCCCCCAATGACGCATGGTTTCAACAAGAGAGAGGTCAAAGTGCTGACAGATCTGTCATTACCCCAGAACGCCAAAGCCATCCTAAATCACTTGAGACACACACATCTATGGAACTGATGGAGAGCCCCGCTCCGGTTGCTAATGCTCACCCACCGGGGCCTATACTTAAGGATTCAAAGCCTAATTTTGGTGACGACACGAATAAAAGTCATAGCACGCAGACTGGAACTCAATCTCTTGTAACCGCAGAAATCCAAACAAGCCCACTCAATAGCTACACGAAGCAGTTTTTGGCTTCTAGAACACCACAATTGTGTTCCATGCAGCAAACGATCAGCGCTGTTACACCCGCGTCTCTTTCTTCATCCCGAAAGGGCTCTACGGTTGTGAAAGCGATGCCTAAGAACCGAAGTTTACTTCCACGGCAACGACATCGTGATTCAGGAGACGATGGAATTGAGAAATCCAGTAACGAAAGCAGGGTGAGCCCTTACAATAGCTATATCTCTTCATCCGTACATCAACGCGATTCAGTAGGTGACCACTCAACAATGGCGCGTCTTCATGACAGCTTAGTTACTCAAGAGCAGCTAAAAAAAGATAATCAGATACTCCGGACCAAGCTAAAAAATGTAGAAGACCAACTTTCTGAGTCCCGAAGAGTTATTTCAGAGCAACTCAGTAAGCTATCTAATAGTCGTGTAGCAATCGACGCTCTGCGGCATACCGAATCTGATCTTAAAGAGCAGCTCGAGCGTTCAAAGCGCCACGCAAAAACAGTGGAAAAGCATCACAAGGATGAAATAAAAACTCTTCAAACACAGTATGAGCGCACTAAGGCCTTCTATGAAGCACAGATTGCAGATTTGCAGCAGCAGTTGTCGATGGAGTTAAATCGGCCAGAGCGCCGCACAGTTAGCAAGAGTAATGATAAGAATCATATAGATTCCTCTCCACCTCCTTCTCGTCAACTACCCGATTTAATCACTTCAGTGACCATAGATTCAAAAAATTTATCAACCGCTGAGTTGTCTAGCCATGGTCCCGAGGAAAGATTAGAAAAGCAGAATTCAGAAAATATAGCAACAGATGTACAGAAATCTGTTTCCACTGTTGGGCATGCATCCTTAGATTCACACACATCTGCAACCAACTTGGTTGAGCAGATGAAGTCGTGGTTGCTCCATGAGTTGGCCGAGAGTGCACCTAAGGCAGAGGCTTCACATGATAAACTGATGAAGGTTTTTAATCTAGTAAATGAACGCTCAGCAGGATCTGAGGAAGGTGGTGAAACGGAAGCCACTTTTGCTGTAGATGCACAGACTTTTCTTGAGGCAATTGTTCTTAGCAAACAATACAGCATTCAGAAGCAATCTGATCCCAATCCTACTGAGGTAGAGGCTGCAAGCAGCTGCCACTCAGAATCATTACCACTCCAAGAAGCTCAACAACATTTGCTGCAAGAAGGATCTGTCATTGGTTGAATAATATATTCCTACGATCTATGCGTAAGTAAAAAGACATTAAGGACATCATATTAATTGTCTTATGATGGAATATATTGGTTACAATATCTATCATTTTTCCAACCAAACCCATTCCTTGTTGCTTTATCCTTTTTTTAATTAAAAAAACATGTACCAAAGCTAGTCATACTTGAATGCTTTGGATGCCCCATCATCGTAGGATCACCATTCCCATCGCAATTTTCTTAAAGAGAACCTCTGTTCCTCTACCTTTTTCTTAAAAGAAAATTCCACTGTAACTTGTAGAATACATGGCATTGGGAAATGGTGACTCAAGTACCCTACACGCCCAATTCTATAATTTCCTATTCTACGGAACGCATTTGTGTCAGCTGGAGGATAGATGGGAAAAGGAAATAGTAATATAACAAACTACATGTGAAAAAATCCATTTTTCTTTTTTGCCTTACTTTTTTTTTTAAAATATTAAATTCTCATAAAATGGTTAGAATTTTTTCCAGTAGGAGTATAATCATATTTCAAGAGAGATAAATCATCGCCTTGATGGTGGAAGCATCAATGCATGTTCCGAAAAAGCCTGGCCCTTCCAGTGCTCTTCGCATCTGTTCTTTAAATGATCCACGTCTAACCGAGCGTATTCGTGTTGCGAATGAGTATTGCTTGCTTACCAAGTACTCCGATAAGTTTTATGATACCTATGTCCGAGGTGGACTGGGACCTTTCAATCAAGTAGCTTTTTATCATGACATTCTTGTTGGCAACATCACCTGTCGCCTTGAACCAACCGATACAGAAAATGAATACCGCCTGTACATTATGACCATCGTAGTACTGAAACCATACCGTAATATGGGTATTGGGTCGCGATTATTAGAAGCAGTTCTCGATAATGTTCGACGAGAGACTCAATATCGAATTGTAGAGGTGGCTCTTCACATGCAGGTGGGGTCACCAGTCCAATCATTTTACGAGAAGCTTGGGTTTGAGGTTGTCGAAGAGGTAAAGGATTATTACACGGAATTGGATGTGTGTGATGCTCTTTTGATGCGCTTGACTGTACCACAACGGCACTTTGAGGGCAAGAAAATTCAAAAGTCGTAGCCGCCAAGCATACATTCTTCAGATAATAAGTGAGATTAAGTATAATACAGATGGATAATTTTTACCCATTGTGTTTGCTGACAGGGATCATACGCATGCAAAAGGATATTATGGATCAATTCCATCTAGATGAAAAAATTTAAAAATATTTCAGACTAAATAAACTGGCGTTTTGAGTATCCCTGTTGGTGTTTCGAAGTCTTACAAAGGCATAGGGCCTATAACTTTGTGATATTTGTTTGCATGCAATATTTACCTTTAATATAACTAAATTCACCATTTTTCTTATATATCTTCTATTTCGCTTTACGATATGCAGATACTTTGTAGAATCATAAAGTTCATTGGTGTCTATATACTGCTTGCTATATATTCTAGGAAGAATTGTTGCTTCTGCTTTTATTGCCCTCAGGTTCATATCGCAACAAAGATGCCAGTACCAGTTCGTTACTTTCCTACCGGTGTGGACAGAGACTCCTACATCAGCGGAGTACGTCCACAGGGCAAGTACGGGGTTGCACATGATGTTAATAAACGCAGAGACAATTTACCCGACCACATCTTTAATTCCATCCGTGATGAGGTTCTTCGCGAGGAGCGCTTGCGTCTAAATGAGGAGGAAACACTTGCCCATTCTCGTTTAACACTAACAAGTGGAAAAGGTGGCAAGAAAATGTTTGGCGCTAATACAGGGAATGAGCAAAGCGTTGTAGATTCAATGGAACTTATTACTCAAAAAGATTGGCGACACCGAGCGCTAAAGAGCCTATATGATCGTGAACGGGAAGAATGGGAAGGATTGCTGGCTTCACATGGGCTTGCTTTTGAATAGTCTAGTTTAAGGCATGTACCATTATGTAAATATCACTCTTTC
>AIHY01000759.1:0-16007 GCA_000331125.1 Phytomonas serpens 9T
CGACACACACACACACTATTTTTGTATTACCTTACTGCTAGCTCTAAAAGCAATGAATCTTCTGCAGCGGCAGCGCTTGTTAAGAAGTGAACATTGAGTGCAGTACCCAGATGGGATTATGTGGTCTCCCTAAGAGTCGAATCCAATGACGTTTATGTCAAAAATCCTAATGTTGTTGCACGTATGTAAAGGAGGAATAATCGTTGGGAGGAAATTGATCACCTTCATTATTTTCCAGTTTGTCTTGTTGTTTATATTAAATTACAAGTGTTCATGAGATCTAGAGCGCAGCTGCTTTTTAAGGCCACATCTCTTTTGCATCTAAAAGGAAGTAAGCTACCTCAATATGAGCAAGAAGCCTTCGAGTCCCACCAGCGATTTATGAAATCAGAATCATATCCCGGTCCAATTCGTGCTGCCACGCCTGGTGACACTCGATTTTATATAGGGGGTGTTGAAACTATCCTGAAGGAAAATGAACGACATTATTGGCGTGCTGTTATTGATGACCCTCAAGTACAATTCATGATACCTTTACGTATCCGATTCAAAACGAATGTATGGGTAACTAGTGGATGGGAGCAAAGATTGCAAGTTGTACAGGTAATGGTTTCTAAAGATGCAACAATTAAAGATGTTATAAACAGTGTGATAATAGAAAATCAGTCACCCTACCTTTGTACCAAAAAATTTTATCTAACAATCAATGGTAAGGAACTCGATGAAAACAGGCCACTAGAATTTTATGAAGTTTCCTCAAACACTCAGATTGATGCTATCGATGAAGATGATCATCTTTTGCATACAGAGTCTGCACGCCCCAAGGATTGGAATGTTGACGAGATAACTGACAATGATGCAAACAAGAGTCCTTACAAGGAAATGGGGATGCAGCCGAAATCTAATCTTTCTCCACGCTATGAGGGGAAGCCGTGTGGGTACTATGGAAAGAATAATTATAGTGGAATGAGGCAGACCACATCCTAGTTAAATAGGTGAAATCACAAAACATTTTATTAGAATATTTAAGAATTAGTTTTTAAAATCATGACTGGGTTAATTACCTTAATATTCTTTTTTATTAATTGGAAAAATCAGCAAAACTAATTAAACGCAAAAAAAACAATGACTTCTTAGCATTCTATTCTTATTTTAGCAGTTTTGTTAAAATTGTCATTATTAGATATAGAAAGTTTATATGGAAGAACACCTACGCACACTTTCAACAATAGGTAAACTAGATGAAGTTTTAAAGTCCGTAAAATGGGAATCATCTCGTTTTTTTGAAGAAGCCATACATCTAAGATTTTCAGATGCCAATAGAACGAGCTTTCAAACACAAACTTTGGAAACAAATGTTTCAAATGCCAGCACACAAACAATAGTAGATAAAATAAACCAAGGATGCCAGCTTGGAGTTAAAATGAATACTACATCAACACAAACTGTAAATATCGATATGGATCATTGTGAAATGAGATCAATTTTAGATGAAACGATAAAAAATATAAATTATGAAACTCAACTTATTTTAGGTCAAGTAAGAGCTAAACTCGATAGCTACCTGCTTCAATTAAGTTACTTTGTATCAAATCTTGATCAGCTTAAAAATACTACAAAAATGCAATGGAGAAAGATTGAGTTTGAAAAGTTAGACCTTCTTCTCGTTATGGAAGAAGAAAAGTGTAGATGCTTATTCAAAATAGAAGAGGCAAATGAATATTGCATGATCAATTCGAAAAGAGCCGTAAGAAGTGAACAGCTCTGTTTGAGCTATATCTTGGAAAAGGGTGTATCTTGTATAGATAACAATGAGAAAGAAACTATCACCCGTAAGTCCTCCTCTGACGTTGCTCATGAAATAAATAGAGTAACACGAGTTGTGCCCGACCATCAGCTTTGCATGTTGTTGGATGAATGTTGTGCAGTACTTGATGACTAATATATATATATATATATATATATATATATACATTTATATATATTTATATGTATGGATTTAGTGGAAATTAGTCAATTATAAAATAATGATTCATACTGAACTGCGTAGGTTAAATTTCTTTTTCTCTCATTACGTTTCTTTATTCAATATATGTCATTGTGATTACATATAGCTCCCTTGTAAAGTCTTCTTTTACTTAGATTTGTGCATGTGCAGACTGTTTCCACTGACATTGTTTCTGCGATGGCATATACATTTGTTACATTGCCTTTAAAGGAAGATAAAGGGGTTACACAAAATGGGCAAATAGGTGTCGACATTCCGCCCAGTGAAATAAAAACCCTTGAGAAAAAGCGGATTGAGTGCTTGCATGCTTTTGATAGCACGAAGAAACAGCTTATCGATAATCTAACGTTCAAATATGACAACACTTTGAAAATGGTTGAGTATGTTGATTTGTATGTTAGTGCGTTAATAAACATGGTTAAATTATTCCCTTCTTTTGCTGTCAAAATGTATTACGCATGGTCTTCACCTTTAGGTGAAAATCAATGTACTCCTTACGACGACTACAGATATGAGCTTGTGGCTATTTATTACAATCTGGCTGCATACTTTGTAAATGTCGCTCAGCATCTTTCTGTTCGAATGAAAGTTGGAAGCGTTTCCAGTCTGGAGAAAGATTCTTATCGCATGTTGCTCAGAGCGGCAGGTTATTTTGCTCTAGCGCAAAGTGTTGTATATGATATGAAACTTCAACGTATTGGTGTCGCTGAGATGCCATTTACATTCGATGATGTTATTGCTTTATTTTGTTTTTTGGAAACTCTATCACTTGCGCAGGCGCAAGAAATTGGAACTGTGCGTTCACTTGAAGCAGACTCTAAACAATCCTCGGATTTATCTACAAGGTTGTGTCATCAACTGTTTCTTCTTTACAATCAGTGCTGTGAGATATCATGCAGAGTTAAGAGTTCTTCTAAAAATTTTATGAACATGTCTGTGTTTTGTGAGGTAAAGGCTCATGTGTTTTCCACCCTCGCGTATAATTACGCGGCCTCTTGGGCTTTTAATTCCTCACCTTCTAATGGGCTTTGGTTTATGAATAGAGCAAGGAGTGAGGTAACTGACTTACAAAAACGTTCAAAAAGTTATGCAAGTGTGAAATCTTCTTATAATTGTGAAGGGTTACTTGATAACTGTTATTCTACGGTCAAAAGAAATGATGAACGCTTAAGGAAAATTAACTCATTGGTCCATCGCGCAAAAATGGCAGAAGGCGAAGTTCCGCTGCCAATCCCTCAAGTTCTTGCTGTTAAAGAAAAAATTGAATTACCAATAGAACTACCAAAAAAAGTTATCAATCAATAAGATTTTTTTTTTTTAATCAACCCATTAGACACTAAATATTTGCCTTTTTATTTGCTGTTGCGATGCATTCGTGGGCTTTTTCCCACACTACCCATTTCATAATTACAAGTTCAATTATATCAATTATACTTTGACCATATATCATCCTAATATAAACTTATCTCTCCTCTTTCTAAATTCATAATAATAATAGCTTTAAAACATTTATTAATTAAGAGCTTTCCCTTAAATTTTTTATTCCCGAGTCTAACCGAAATGTTCTCACGTAATTTCATTCGTCGGTGGGTGAATAAGGAGACCAAAGTGATTTGTCAAGGCATGACTGGATCTGCGGGAACCTTCCACACTAAGCAGGCAATCGCTTATGGAACAAAAATGGTTGGCGGAGTAAACCCTAAGAAAGCCGGCTCAAATCATCTTGGGTTGCCAATATTTACGAATGTTCGAGAAGCTGTAAAAGCCACTGGTGCTACCGCCTCTGTCATATACGTTCCCTCTTCCTTCTGCGCAGCAGCTGTTGAAGAGGCCCTCGATGCTGAAGTTCCATTGGTCGTTGTCATCACTGAAGGTATTCCCCAATGGGATATGCTTCGTATCAAGTCTATGCTTCTTTCGCAAAACAAGACGCGTTTGATTGGTCCCAACTGTCCTGGAATCATCAAGCCTGAAGAGTGCAAGATCGGTATTATGCCAGGGCACATCCACAAGAAGGGTCGTATTGGTGTTGTCTCGCGCAGTGGCACCCTCACCTACGAAGCGGTGGCTCAGACCACAGAAGTGGGGCTGGGTCAGTCACTGTGTATCGGGATCGGAGGGGATCCTTTCAATGGTACAAACATGATTGACTGCCTTAAGTTTTTCCTCAATGATCCTGAGACCGAAGGCATCATTCTGATTGGTGAGATCGGAGGAACTGCCGAAGAGGAAGCTGCAGAGTTTATCAAAAACAGCCCCATAAAGAAACCAGTCGTTTCATTCATCGCTGGGGCAACTGCTCCACCAGGGCGTCGTATGGGTCATGCAGGTGCGGTTGTGTCTGGCGGGATGGGCACTTCCAAAGGAAAGACGGAAGCTCTCATGGCAGCAGGTGTGACAATTTCTCATTCACCAGCTCAGCTCGGCAAGCACATGCTGGAGGTTCTCAATAAGAAGGCTTCTAATTGATTTAATTTCAGAATATTGAGGGTAATATTATCAAATCATTCGTATTTACATATATTGTTTCAGGACTCAAATGCATGCGCATTTAGCTTATACGAAATGTTGTTTACTTTCTCTCAATTCTCGTTCTTCAAAATATTTTATCAGTAATTGCTTTCGTGCAGATACTGTTAAATATATAGCAATTATCTAACAATATTTACACTTGTTTTTTTGAACGGAAAAGCGACTAGTGAATATCATCAATTTTAATTATGTTACTCTATATATGGTAAAAGTGAAGTGTATAGCTTAAGGAAATGACAAAACGAATAAAAATATAGCGTTTTGTTGGTAAAGGAGGAAAGTACATCAGTAAGATAAAATATATCAGGGTTTTCTAATCCTATTTTATGAAGAGAAAAAGTGATTGGTTGAAATGAGATATAAGCTACTGTAATACGTAGTAGTATATGTGATGTCGATTTGGCAGTACAGGTTTTGTTTGTACCCGAGTGCTTTGTAACATGCAAACATCAAGTTAGAGCTTAATGGTCTTTGTGAAGATTAAGGGTGATATTACATTCAAATCTCTTGGTTGAAGATAATTTGTACTTGTCTGCCATCATTTTACGGCGTCAGTCCAAGGTTATGGTAAAATTGAGGTAATATTTTCTTTAATATAATTTCATTCTTTAAATAAATAACTCTAATTTACTGTTATATTATTCATTACACTTTCCTATGTGATAATCGAAGCTATGATGATATAGCGTGAATCTTTTTTCCCCTTCTGTGTATTTCGAAAAAAAAAAGGTTGCTTTGTAGACTAAGGAGTTAACAATATTAGCTTTATAACTAAAAGGATATTGAAAATTTAAAAGTACTTTCCTTTAAGTACCTATGAATTACGAAACCGATTCTGGTAGTGATAACTACGATGAGGTGTACGATGATGTTGCCGATGACTGGGAAGAGGAAATAGAAGAGGAAGAAAAACGTAAGAAGACAGAAGAAGCTACAAAGACTATACTAACTGAAAAGAAGCAAATCATACGCGCCCCAACTGTAACCAAAGCAGAAGAAGAGAAGGATCTCCCCAACAACATTCAACGAGAAATTGAGCGCATGCAGAGAGAGGCAACTGATATGAGCTCAGCGGCCGAACTTATGTCTGACAAGACTGTGGATTATATCGCAGATCATCCCGTGAAAACTAAGCATGATGCAGAGAAACTAGGCGTACTTATTGCCGATCGCATTCTCACGTTCTCTGATAACGATAAATTTCCCGAAGTGATCCAGAATGTGTACAACGCCCTTGTTAAGGATTTTATTGACCTTCAAATAGTTAACGATAGAATTGCTCAGATAAATCTTACTCGTGAGGAACTAAGACGGGGTCAGAAAGGTGTAAAAAAGGTCGTTTCATGATACGCAGCACCAGTTTATCAACTCCAAAGTGACGTTTAAATTGAGAAAATAAAAGGCACAGTGTATTATGTCACAAAATGCAATAGCCTTAAGTATGGAAGTGCCTTCAAGCACAACAAAAAGGTGGCTAAATATGTGCAAGAGATACATAATCTGATCTTGTAGTAAAATCTCTCGATATTGGAAATTATTGCAACCACTGAAATATGCATCTCGTAACTATATCAACAATAAAATTGTTTTCTTATAAAGTTATTTTTTTCTAGCGGATATGAAGTGAAAGCATTTAACGCTAGTTAATATATAATGATTGGGTACGTATTATACATCACAAAATACTAGAGATATTACTTTAACTAGGTTGTTATGCTCTGTGGTAAAATCAAGCAACTTTTCCCTCATCTGGAGTGAGACCATTGTGTCCAACTCTTTTTTTATTCCGATTTGACTTAAGAAGTGGTCCAGCCAAGAATTGCGAAAAATATTTTTATCATCCAGCCAAGCAGCGATAGAATGAATCCAAGTGCTTTCAACGAAATATTCAATGACATCATAACTCTCAATGACAAAGAAGGGCCAAGTTCAAACATATTTGAGCCCAAGTTTAAGGCCAGAGAACAATTGGAAAAACTCAAGGAAACTCTAGCTAATCTTTATATGGCCAACAAAAATCATACAACATTGCAGCAACTCTGTCGCTGCTTAGTTCTCATGGGCTCTATTCTGATAGAATTGGAAGAATCTGAGGAGGGGGCTTCGGAATTGAGAAAAGCATATCGTCTGTTGCAACATTGCATAGAGGGGGAGTTGGTCGATAATCTCAATGTTGAGCCAGTGCCCTTGGAAGAGATTATGCATTCCACGTTTCAGGATCGCTTACAAGAGCACCACTACGCTCAATGCGTTGAGTTTGTACGGGTGCACAATGCATTAGCTATATACTTGTCCAATGCACACCCCGATAACGCTATAAAAATTCTCCTTCTAGCTGAAAAGACATATATAGACTGGGATAGATGGTACATAGCTCAGCAGCCGTATGCCTGTACAATCGACAGTGTCCCTGTTGGCGACGACGGAAAATTGAAGGTAGACAGCATTCTGCAGCAAGCTGATCCTGATTATCTGAAAGTGATCACTCAGCGCTACGAGATGGATGAGGCTTACACTTCGACTCTATTCTATCTGGCTCAATTGTACGCCGCTTTGGAAGATACTACACTTGCGTCTAAATACTGTCACCTTACGATGTATTATCAACTAATGTGTAAAAAGGAATTCTCTAGAAAAACATGGGCTACCAACGCACTGCATTTGAGTTTTTTCTACGGCAGCTACTTTGCTTATGGTCAAGCACTTTATTGTCTGAAAGCTGGACAAATTATGATGCCAAAGGAGGATGCAGATGAATCGACTAGTGGCTTGGTGGCCTGGGCTTTTGGTCGCTATCATATGAATCGCTTGAAATACTACGGATCCCTTCTACGTAAGCCCTCGGAGAGCAAGCCCCCTAGAGAAGACTTTGTATCTTACTGGAAAGACTTTCCTATTGAAGGGCTAGGCCCAATCGAAGAGCAACCAGACATTGTGACTCTTAATGATGCCCGTGAAGTCTTCAAGGCCGGAGAAAGGGCTTTGGATGACGCACTTAAATTCCATCCCTTCGAGACATCCTGCACACAAAATATCGAAATCCTACAGGATAAAGCGAAGCTTCATTCCTATTTATCGCTTTTTGAGTCAAACCGCAACCGAAAAATTGCCTTACTCCAGTGTCAGATCGATCTATTAGAGAAAATCCCAGATCAGCTTAGTTTTAATGCATATCCTATAGTTGTGCGCCAGTTACTATATGATTTAGGCTCTTTTTATGAAGACCTCATACATCTACGCAAAAAACAGAAATCTAAGCCAAAGAATGGTGAAACCCCTCTGACTGACGTTGCATATAATTCACTAGTGGATAAATGCAAGGGGTGCTATGTCAGGTTCTGCGATACGTGGAAACAACCTCAGACATCGGTTATCCCAGAAGTTTTGGATAAAGACTCGTGTCTTCCATTCTTTCGTTCACTTATGCGATTAGCGCGGGTCGAGATAAACTACGCCTTCACAAATGCCAAGGAGGAATTTGATGCCATTGGCAGGACCATAGAAGCATATAAAAAAGCTATCAAATTCGCAGGTAAAAATTTTTCAGATAAAGATTTGCGAAAATCTGTCGAAAAAGAGGAGCTTTTGGCTAAGGAGATGATTGATTTGTTGATGATCAAACAGCATGATTTGAGTATAGCGCATCAAAGAGGATTGGTGAACTAGTATTTATTCTTTCAATGCGCTGTGTAATATATCTTTTCCCACCGCTTGCGCGTTTTATTATGAGCAAAAAAAAATCGCCTCACTATATTTAACCTGATCATTCAACTTTTGCGTGCGTAGGGCGTAAGAGTCTAAAAAAGGAAAACAATTTCTTCATCGTTGTAGATTTTCATTTACCAAATATACATGCATATGCAGATCTAAGGAAACATAAAAATAGAAACAGCGACGTGTTCCGCATAGCGGTTTAGGTATGCTGTGGTTTATAGGTAGAATTTTCTATCTTAGAGATGGCTGTTGGGGCTAGCGGAAAGAGGGGTCAGGTGGGGTACATTATCTCGAAAAAGCCATTCCTATTCTGTCAGTCATTTTATATGTATAGCTTCACTGTGCCATACTTTAGCATATTATTATGTGATTACCTACCTTATTCTCTGTTCAGCATCATCTGCTATCGGTACTAAAAGAAGTTTACAGTTCTATCTATGGTCCATTGATTGAATTTTTTTTCATAAATTTAAGACAAACTCTTTCATCATGTATTTCCTTCTTTGTATTATTTGCACTAAAAACATTTTCTTTCGATGGAGGATAATATAAGCTAGGACGTGTATTAATGTCAGATAATGAGTTTAGTGAGGCTGCGTCATTTTTTGCCGCAGGAAATTATCATGATGCCATTCAACACTATGAGCGCATAGCCTCGTATTTATCTATCTCCCCAGAGACCAAAGCTCGAGCCCTCAGTAATATTAGTGCTTGTTATGCAAGCATAAAGAATTTTACAAAGGCTTTGGAAAGCGCCTTAGAGGCTGAAAAGCTCCAATGTACGAATGCAAAAATTTTAGGGAGGGTAGCTACTGCTTATGAAGGAATGAAATGCTACAAAGAGGCTGCAAAGTATTTCGAAAAAGCCAACGAATTAGATTCATCCAAGAAAACATACGCTGTATGTCTTGCCAGGATTCAAAATCTGGTGAAGCCCATCAGTAGTCTTTCGAGCCAAGAGACCAAGGACCAATACTACTACGCAAAGAGTCTTGAGAGAGCAAAAGAGGCAATGCAGGCAGAAAACTATGTCGAGGCTATTCGGCACTATGGGAAGGCTCTTGATCTCTTGTCTACTTCTAGCACACCTAGAGAGAAGGCTACCCTGTTCTCCAATCGTAGTGCTGCCTTTGCACATGCTGCACAAATGGAAGAGAGTGCGGATGACGCATTGCATGCAACAGAAGTCGACCCGACCTATCCTCGAGGCTTTTTCCGCCTCGCATTTGCGAGAAATAGAATGAAGAAATACCGAGATGCCTACGAGGCTCTCAAGACATGTCTACACCTCGACCATGACTATGTTGCTGCAAAAGAACTCATGGACGAGGTCCGACCCTATATTGCCAGAGAGGAGCAACGCATAGAAGAGCGTGCGGCAAGTGAGGCGAAGCGCATCGATGAAATCAATGAAAAACGCAACGAGGAGCGATTCAAGGCGGGCTCTGTCATGGCACCAGCTCGTCATGCGCATACCATTAGCTACGTGTACTGTAACTATTGCAATGAATCAGGACATACGCGAGGCGAATGTCCTTTGAGACATCGCAAGCGTAGCCGCCCAATCTAGGCATAATTTGCGGTTGGTGTTTGAATTTAGAGAGACAAGCCACTAAAAAGTGAAAAAACTGATCTTGTTGTCACAATGAGCATAAAACATCGTTTAATCATCATATTTAGCATTCTGAAACTCCAAATGTTATTCCCTCTATCAGGATTTCAATTGATAGCTATATCCTCTAGTGGTAAAGCGCTACATTTAGGGAAAATGAATCATGGCAACGGTAACGACTGTTCCACATTGATGCGCTTAGTAGACTATGTATATGGTAAGATAGAACCTCACATTGGAATCGATGGACTTGAGATAGAGGTGCGACTATGCTCGCATCAGGTACCCATCACAAAGCTGCAACAGCCTTTCACCATACTTTCAAAGCAGGGCAGTCCTCATCCAGGGAAAATCAAGGTTGGTGTCACTAAAGATGGTTTTGAAGCTATCAAACATTATTTGATCGAAACCAAAACGGACGCCGAGCACCCACCTCTTCAGACCGCTACAGAGGATGTCATATTGAAGTCTCAGCGATATTCGTACGAAATATTTGGCTCCGGTACAGAGCGCGTGCGGAAGCTTGCAGCTGTAATGATTAAGCGCCGCCTCCTTGTGGTAGATGTAGCTGTCAAACAGGAAGGGGTCCACTATGATTTGCGTTTCTCTGTTAACTCGGAATCGGAGCTGAGTACGCCTGCATCACCTCCCATGGGAAAAGGGAATTCATACACACGTTTCAAAGAACGCACGAGCATCGAAGATGGTCTGTTTCGATATGACTTAACCGAAGTGCATGCGTCGGGTGAGGATTTTAGTTACGAAGTCGAAATAGAGGGTTGCTTTAAGGACAGGAATACAAGAGATGAACTAACTCGAGAATGGATAAGAGAGCTTATACTGCGTGTATTGAAGCTAGCAGAAATCGCTTCAAAATAATTCATTTGTAATCTATTTGAAACTAGCTCTAACTAAAACTTTATCATGGAAAAAAGTTAAGTGGATGTCTATTTCATGGCGCTTTTTTCCCGCACCCTCTCCTATATGCTCATTTGCATGAATTTCTTTTTTCGTTGTTGCGTGTCGTACGAATTTCATATTTCATTTTTTCGCTGTTTTTGTCCTAGCACTCCTCTCGAGATCTTAAAAAATAGTAGTATTTGGGACTATATTGTATTGTGTCTTTATAACGGATCTACGTGATGCTGCGTGTATCTTGTCTCTCTGCTTTTGCAGCCACACGTGCCGTGCTGGTAGGCAACGGTACCACATTTCTTACGGGTGGTGACTGCACCACTAGTAACGAAATGCAGAATGTGTATCCCCTGGGCCCACGCGGCATTCGCTCTTCTTCTCCATTTGAAGAGCCAAACACTGCCATCTACGATACCTTTGTGTCGTGGACCTACTTCCAGCCAATAGATATCAAGGTGGATAAGCTTCCAGCACCAGAGGCGGAGTACTATCAGCACCACACCAAGAAACCATGGGACGTATCCAGCACAGAGTTAATGGAAATAACTTCACGACGCAAGTACATTCAAGGCTGGGGATATCTCTTTTTATCTATATATTTATACTTTCTGATGCCAAAAGAGAAATCGTTTAGTGGCATTCGCGGCTCCGATGGCTGGTGGATAATGCTTCCAAGAAATCAGCCCGAGAAATTTTAGAATGAAGAAGAGGAAATTGTTGTTATTTAGGAAGGGTGTGGATCTTTATTATTTGCTGTATAGGAATATTTTTTCAATGCACGTAGGAAGTTTCAAAGATATCGTATAGGTCTAAATTCTATTCCTTGTATCCAGCTTTATAGGAAAAAATGCTGAGAAGGAAAACAGGAATGCTATATACAGTAGTGACCTTTTATTAGGACAGTATCACTTCTCATGGTGCTTGCCTGGATAATTTGGCTGCACTTTTAGATTCTATCGTTTCTTCTTTCCATTGTTGTGGTTTTTAGCATTTATCTTCAAGATTTCCTTGTTTCTTTGAGGTCGGGACTTATCTGTGGCTATCACGTTCGGCATTGTCCCTATAATCAATAATATTAATAAAATTCTTTTATATCATTGTCTTGAATCGCTTGGACTCACGAGATGGAAACTGAAGAGTCAGACGCTCTTAGAAAGTTAAATGAGCGTCCAGAAAATATTAGAAATTTCTGCATGTTGGCTCATGTAGATCACGGAAAAACAACTCTAAGTGACTATCTGGTGGCAAGCAATGGTATCTTGTCACCCCAGCTAGCGGGAGACGTCCGACTGTTGGACTCTCGCCCCGATGAACAGGAGCGCCGTATTACTATGAAGGCTAGCTCCATTGCCCTATATCATATGCACAAAAGTGTGAGACATGTACTGAATCTTGTAGACTCACCGGGGCACATTGACTTTTCCTGCGAGGTGTCGACTGCGATGCGTTTGTGTGATGGTGCTATGATCATCGTGGATGTTATCGATGGAGTCACACAACAAACCTGCGCTATACTACGTCACAGCTATGACGAGGGGTTGTCCATGTGTCTTGTGCTCAACAAAATAGACCTGCTTATCACCGCACAGCAGTGTACGGCAGAAGAAGCCTACACAATCATGCGTTCCATTATTGAAACCTGTAATGCCACGTTAGCTGCACATGCAAATCAAATGAAGATTCAAGGGTTGAAACATGATATGGAACGCGATGACCCTAGTGACGATGTTTGGTTTGATCCTACTAAAGGTAACGTGCTTTTTTGTAGTTGCCATGATGGCTGGTGTTTTGGGGTGGAAACTTTTTCCGCCCTCTACGAGGGAAAGGTACCAACTCAAAATCTAAGTGAAGTCTTGTGGGGTGAGCACTACTTAGATGTCAAGAATAAGACCATCAGCACGACAGCGGTAAAGGATGGTCAACAACCTCTAGCAGTACAGTTAATGCTAGAGCCGATCTGGCAGCTATACACGGCATTTATTGTTTGCGAGGACGAGAATCGGCAGCGGAAGATGTCCATCAAGCTAAACATAGATGAAAACATTTGGAACAACCCACGCAGCGATGCCCACACGAAGCTCAAGGCTTTCTTGAGTTGCTGGATGCCTTTGGCGATGTGCGTGTTGAATACTGTATGTCAGCAAGTGGATAGTCCCATAAAAGCACAGCGTAAGCGGCTTCCTGCACTTATCCAAGATCTAGGAAAATCTCCGAGTTACCTAAGAGATGCGCTGCTAAATTGTGACCCATCCCCGAAAGGGCCCTGTGTTGCGTATATCTGCAAACTCATTGATACCCGACATCTTGTGGGTCGTGTCATTGGGGCGGTGGAAAATGAGGAAGATGCCTTCATTGGTTTTGCACGAGTTTACTGCGGTAGGTTGCGGTCCAAGGGTGAAGTATTTGTGCACAGTGACAATCAGGTAGTAGTATCAAAGGTATCGAGAGTATTTATGTTTCGTGGGGTGGGTCTGGAGGAAACTGCTGAGGTTGGAGCAGGCTTGCTGTGCGGGGTTGGTGGTCTTACATCGATCATCACGAAATATGCCACCATAAGCACGGTGCCCCATGCGTCATCTTTCAAACCACTTATACTGCCCAGCACGTCTATTGTTCGTCTTTCTGTTTTCCCGAAGGACCCGAAAAAACTACAACACCTTGAAAATGGAATGCGGCTGCTATATAAGGTTGATCCGCAAGTTGAAGTCAGCGTGTTGCCAACTGGCGAACATGTCATTGGGACTGCTGGTGCTGTCCACGCAGAGCGATGCATTAGGGACCTAGTCGATACCTTTGCCCAGGTCGAGGTCACTGCATCCGAGCCGCTAGTATCTTTCCGGGAGTCCATCATTGGTAACCTCAATGCAAAGCCAAAGCTATATACGGGCACTGTCTCTAATGATGTGTTTTCTATCACACTTTATGCCCGTTGTATGCCACAGGAGGTACTCGATATTATCGGTGATGATGAGAAGAACAACAGCAATAATGCGGATGTCGTAAAACAGGTGAATATCGCGCTCAGTAACCACAAGCGCTACGCAAATGAGATGAGGAACGGGATGATTTCCTATGGTCCTGTGAAATTCGGCTTCCTAGGTGCTGTACTGTTGGCTGATTTTGAAAATGCAAAAGACATAGCAGCTTCCCAAAGGATCCTGACCGAGTTGAGGGAGTCCATTGTGGCAGGATTCCAAGCTGCAACAGAGAACGGTCCCATGGCCCAGGAGCCCCTGCACGGTTTGGCCTTTGTCATCACTGATCTTTCTCTTGACGTAGAAACGAGTCTTTCGGGCGGAATGGTTTTGCCATGCGTGCGAGAAGCCTGTCGTTCTGCTATGGAACAGCACCAATGCCGTCTAGTCGAGCCTGTCTACGAGTGTACAGTGTATTCTTCGGGCGCCACTCAGGGTAAAATTTACTCCTCTCTTAGCCGCCGTCGATCGGAGATCATTGAAGAAGTGCATAATGAAGGCAGTGACCTTTTTTATATTAGCTGTTGGTTACCTGCGGTCGAGGCCTTTGGCCTGCAGGATGAACTCCGTGTGCTCACACAAGGTGCTTCTACGGCACAACTACGCATGGACCACTGGGCCTATATTGAAGCGGATCCTTTCTTTATGCCGACCACAAAGGAAGAGTTGGAGGAGCACGGCACCGAAGTAGCTGCAAAGAATGTGGCTGCAAAACTGCTAGAGCGTGTAAAGCGGCGTAAGGGCCTTTTCCGTGAACGAACGGTTGAAAGCGCAGAGAAGCAAAAGTTTTCCCTCAAGGCTGCTTAACGAGTGAAGGAAGACCAAGTGAAGTCCGAAACTCCTAATAAGTGTCAAAAAAGTTTACTAAGCGGCAAACAGGATCACACTGGTTTACTTTGCCAACTTTGCTGATGGCAAGTAATTTTTGTGCTGTTTTACTATACTCTATCCGAAATTAACTTGTAAGGTTACATTAATCTCCATAAAGGGCAAGGCTGAGATCAGATTGGTGTCGAAAGCAAAGATGCAGCACAATTCACATCTCATTTTGGTACACATTTCATTGTCTTTAATGTTTTTCTCTTTCCTCATCTATACGTTTTTTTGTGTGTTTGTGTGTGGGGGGGGGGAGAGGGGGGGGCTTTTCACATCAAGATAGTCAGCTGTTTTGTCACAATATGAGATTTATGGAGGAGACAAAAATTTGTATAGGAAATCTATCGGAATTTACTGAGAACTCTAGAAAACTAATAAAACATGGGACGAGAAATATAATGGTCATTTACTACCGGCAAAAGTTCTATGCTGTTGACAATGCCTGTTATCACCATGGTGGGCCACTTCTACAAGGTGACATTGAGGACTTTGGGGGGCATCTCTGCATTGAATGCCCATGGCATCGCTACAAGATTGCCCTCGATACCGGTGAGGGTCTGTATGTCAGCCTTGAGCTTCCTCCTTCCGGCGGAAAACCTAAAAGTACTATTCGCTCAAAAGGCTGCAAGCAGCGTGTGCACAAGGTATCGGTCGACAGTCAAGGTGATGTGTACCTAATTGTGGATCTTAGCGGTCCCTATGTAGAAAGCGATCGCTACGCAACCATGGCTATTGCGAACAAAGAGGAATCAACATCTATGCCTTTCGTATACCAGAAAGTGAATAGTGGTACAGGTATGAATTCACTGCATAGCCGTGAACCATACCAAGAGCCTCACAGCAGAAATGCCTTGTCTGACATCAGCCTGGGTCAGAAATTTCTTAACCCGCTCTTAAGCCCTCCAAAAAATCATTTTGATGGGCATGAATTTCTAAAAAGCAAAGAGTGCAATCGCTTTGGTGTCGATCGATCACAAAGTTTCACAAACGGTGAATTCGTGGTATCCTGCAATCGCATAGAAAATCTGTGTGAATGTGTATGTGAGTTTTTCTTTGTACGCCACTCTGGTGTGTTGGAGCAGGCCATTAAGCCTGGTCAATATGTCGAGCTTGTGTTTCCTGCGACATCAACTTCCAATGCCTCTATCCCGTGGCGCCGAAAATGGACTATTTGTACCGCAAACATTCGCAATTCACTGTTTTCACTCATAGTAAAGGCAAACCGCAACCACCCTGGTGGTGCTAGCATGTGGCTCCATAATTACTCCCTACATGTACCGCTAAAGGTGCAAGCCATTAGTGGCACCTGCACGCTCATTGATCATTTGCCCCGAATCCGTACGCTCCAAGGGCGAGTGCTGTGGTTGACAGCAGG